>BCLG01000679.1:142412-170539 GCA_001602295.1 Zoysia matrella | reverse complement strand
TGATCAAAGCACCCAGGATGACCCAAGAGTTTAGGCCACGCTAGAGTAATACACGAGATTCCTCATCGACTTTTGATCAATCCAAGGGTTGTGCAGCAAGATAACGTAGTCCGACTATCAAAGAGAAGTAAACCAGAATTGTCACACGAAGACACAGGATGCGAGGTGATTGATATTCTCATCTTCTTGATCACAAAGCTGACATTGCTTAGGTTTAGGAAGGTCACGTTCCACAAGACGATCCACTGTACAGCAGCAATTATGGACAACCAACCATAGGAAGAATTGGCATTTAGTGGGAGCCTACATTTTCCAAATGAACTCACCTGCACCGAACCGAGTAGATCCAGAAAAAAGACTTTCATAAGCAGATTTAACAGAATAAAGACCATTTGAAGAGAATTGCCAAGTGTATTTGTTATCAACATCATCTTGCAACGAAAACTCTAATAAGATATCCCAAACGTGCATGTAATCATTTAGGGCTGGCATCGAAAGTGCTCTCTGAATGTCTGAAATCCAATTCTTGTTTATAAGACCATCCTACACCATATGCCTTTTAATTTTTTCTTGGGAATGATACCAAACAAACGAGGGGCCAAGTCAGTAGTACATTGTCCATGAATTCCTGAATAAATCCACAATAATGTTCTTGGTCCATCTCCAATTCCCATTTTGAGGGTGATCGAGAAGAAATCTTGTACCTGTGATGGAACTTGCCAAGGTAATGATGCCCAACATCAGTGAGGTTCTATTTTCTTGAGCCAAATCCATCTCATTCTTAGCACCCATATTAAACATTCGAAGGTCAGATATTCTGTGAGAGTTGTGGGAATGATTAATTGTATTCCATACGTGTACAGGAGTACATATAGGCAGCTGGGGTGGCATGCAAGCCAACCACACAAGCACGATTACAGCCACATAATTAGGAGATCTAACCATAATTACATTGTGCTAACACTCCCCCGCAGTTTGATCGGGAGCACGACGAAGGTTCAAGCTGGACCAAAACTCCTGGAACACAGAGGAACATGAAGTACCCGAATTTGGCCGAGGGTGACCTTCTCCCGAACAAAATGGAGATCAATCTCAACGTCCTTCATGCGTTGATGCTGGACTGGGTTGCTGGAGAGATAAACAGCACTAATGTTGTCACAGTAGACCAATGTAGCACGACTGGGTGGGTGGCAAAGCTCTATGAGTAACTGCATAACCAGACGTCAATCGGCGAGTATCAGGACAGCCGGCCCTGTGTAAACAACAAGCTCAGCAGGTGGAGAGCTGCGCAGAGTTAAGCTGAGAGAAAGAGTACCCTGTAAGTATCGTAGGATCCGCTTGAGAGCAGCAAGGTGTGGTTCACGGGGATCATACATATATAGGCAAACTTGCTGGACAGCATAAGCAATGTTTGGTCGGGTGAATGTCAGATACTGCAATGCACCAGCCAAGCTGCGGTACTGTGTGGAGTCAGCAACTGGAGGACCGTCTGCAGACAATTTGTAGTGCAGGTCGACCAGGGTGCTGCAAGGTTTGCAAGCACTCATCCCGGCGTGCTCCAAAATGTCCAGAGTATACTGCTGCTGAGAGAGAAATAAGCCAGTAACGCAACGTGTAACAGAGATGCCCAAAAAAATAATGAAGCTGGCCCATGTCTGTCATAGCAAACTCACGCTGAAGAGCTGCAATAATGTGTTGGTGAAACCCAGCTGATGAGGCGGTGAGAAAAATGTCATCCACATACAGCAGCAGATAAGCAGTGTCGGAGCCCCGATGATATGCAAACAAAGAAGTATCTGACTTGGTCTCAACAAAGCCGAGGGACAGGAGGTGAGTGGCAAACCTGTGTGTGCCAAGCACGCGGAGCTTGCTTTAGGCCATAGAGAGACTTATTGAGTCGACACACAAAGTCAGGTCGTGATGAGTTAACGAAATCAGAAGGCTGCACACAGTAGACCGTCTCAGTCAGAGTGCCGAGTAAGAATGCATTCTTAATATCCAGTTGATGAATAGGACAATTCTGAGACAGATCCAAAGACAGAACCACCCGAGTTGTCGCTGGCTTGACCACTGGATTGAAAGTCTCGTCATAATCAACACCCGGCCGCTGTGTAAAACCTCGTAGAACCCCGCCTTGTAGCGATCAAACGAACTATCTGCACGTAACTTGTGACAATAGATCCACTTGGCGGTTACCAGATTAACGCCGGGAGGCCGAGGAACGAGGCTCCAGGTGTCATTGGCGAGAAAGGCATCATACTTAGCTTGCATAGCGGAGCGCCAATTGGGATCTGACAGAGCATCACGAACAGAGCGTGGCAGAGGTGACATGGGCACAGCGTGGAGGTTGAGATGATCCACGGATGCGCGATGCCAGCCTTGCCACGCGTGCACATGGAGTGCGCATTGGTGACCGGGGTGATGGAGATCGGTCGAGTGGCAGTGGTGCGGCCGGTTCCGCCGGTAACAACCTGTGCGCGAGCATCAGGGGCGGTGGTACCGGCAGTACGTGTGGGCGTCAGGCTGCTGGCAGAAGCCTGCGCGGGATGCACAGGGGCAGCAGCACCAGGTGGCCCAGGCGACGAAGTGGAGGGCAGGCTACTGGCAGCAGCCTGTCGGGATGCACAGGGGCAGCAGCGCCGGGTAGCGAGGAGCCTGATAACAAGTGCGGCGGTACGGGGGCAAGCTCGAGCGCGGCTACAGGCCCATGCGCGGGCACAGAGCCATGCACAACATGGGGCGTCGGAGTAGTGGAGGTACCTACACAGATGAAACGGGCTCCAGGGACTGAAGCGGTAAGATCATGCTCATCAATCAAGAAATCCAGGGCGGAAGGCGCCATGAGCGTGGTGTCATCAAAAATGACATGGCAAGAAATGAGTATGCGATTTGACTGGAGTTCGAGACACCGATAGCCTTTGTGTTCCGAGGAGCAGCCGAGGAAAACGCATAAGGATGAGCGAGGTGCGAGTTTGTGGGGCGCTGTGGAGGACATATTGGGATAACAAGCACACCCAAAAACTTTAAGGTGGTCATAGGAGGGCTGGGTGGAATAGAGGGAGGTGTATGGTGTCGAGAAGGCGAGTGTTTTAGTGGGGAGCCGGTTCAGTGTGAAGGGCCTCAACCGAGTAAACCGGAGGGAAAACTCGCCTGAAACAAAAGGGAACGCAGAATGTTATTGATAGTGCGAAGGGAACGTTTTGCTTTTCCATTCTGTTGAGAGGTGTGTGGACACGACATGCGGAGTGCAACACCGTGTGAGAGAAAGAACGTGCGAGCCTAAGAATTATCAAATTCACAGCTGTTATCGCATTGGACGCTCTTGATGGTGGTGCCAAATTGCGTGCGAATATAAGCAAAAAAATTGGAAAGAACGGAAAATGTCTCGGATTCGAGGCAGAGCGGAAAAGTCCAAATGTAGTGGGAACAATAATCAAGAATGACAAGATAATATTTGTATCCCAACACACTGACAATAGGAAATGTCCAAAGATCACAGTGTATCAAATCAAAATTATGAATAGCTCTAGAATTAGATGATCCGAAAGGCAAAGGTGCATGATGGCCGAGTTGGCACGCATGACATATATAGTCGATATCATCTTTATTACATGAAATGACATTAGAACTGATAAGCTTGGACAGAGCTTCACGCCCAAGATGCCCGAGACGACGATGCCAAAGTGAGGTGGGTGCAGCGATGAAAGCAGAGGCGCTGGTGGAGGGTGGGTAGAACGGGTAGAGGTCACCAGAGCTATTGCACCTGACGATCATGTTCCTGGTCTGCAAATCCTTCACAGAAAGGCCAAAAGGATCAAACTCAATGGAACAGTTATTATCGGTGGTAAAACAACAGATGGAAATCAAATTCTTAATATATTGGGAGACACCAAAACATCATTAAGAACAAGATTGCGATGCGGAAAAGAAAAAGTATGTGATCCAATGGCAGTGATAGGAAGTAGTGCACCATTGCCCACAATGATAGATGAAGGGGTAAATGAAGAAGGTGGCGAAAATGTAGAGAGTTTACCGGTGTCTGCGGTCATGTGGGAACCAGCACCTGAGTCGGCGTACCACTCAAACGAAAATGAAGAAGGTGGGGAAAAGGTGGAGAGTTTACCAGTGTCTGCGGTCATGTGGGAACCAGCACCTGAGTCGGCGTACCACTCAAATGAAAGAGTTGGCGGGTTGAGCGTCAGGGTGTTGAAGGAGCGCGCCAGGGAGTCTTGATGCCAGGAACCCCCATGGGTAGGGTTCCAGGGCGCAGCTGGGGAGACCTGGTAGGTCGGTGAGGGCTCCTGGAAAGCTGGCAGTGCCGGTGGTGGAGGCGCGGCTCCCCCGTAGGACGTGCCGTACTGAGGGGGCGGAGGGCCGTGGGTATCGCCATAGGCGCCGCCGCCGGGAACGCCGCCGAAACTGCCATACTGTGGGACGGCGGTGAACACCAGTAGAGTCGGCGGAGGGCGCCCAGACCGGTTGTAGGGCCACATCTAGACGGTGCTGGCCCACGGGTACACGAAGGACAGGTGCACACGGGGGGAGCGCCGCCGTGCATGCCTGGGGGCGCGCCACCAGTGGGTGCCGATGGACTGCCGCGTCCACCGCGGCCACGACGGCGGCCGTTGCGCTAGCCACCAGTGGGTGAACAGGAGGACGCATAGGGGGAGGTATGGACGTTCCCTGGCGTGAAGGTGCTGGTGTCCCAAGCGCCGCCGTGTGTGATGCAGCAGCGACGAGAGCTGATAGCGGTGATGGTGGTCGGGCGTCGATCTCCATCTCCTCCAGCAGGAGGTGCGTCCGGGCCTCCGCAAACGTCGGGAACGGGTGATGCATCTTGAGGATGGACACCATGTGGCAGAACTTGCCGCTCAAGCCACGGAGGATCGTGAGCACCATCTGCCGATCCCCGATGGGGTCGCCGAACTCGGCAAGGGAAGTGGCCATCGACTCGAGGTGATGACAGTAGTCGGTGATGCTCAGGGAGTCTTGATGGAAGTTGTGGAGCTGGGTCTTGAGGAGGAGCGCCCGGGACTTCTTCTGGCCAAGGAACTCGTCCTCGAGGTAGCAAGCCCCGCGAGCGGGACGCCGCCGCATCATCAGTGACTGCTGCAGGTCATTGGAGATGGTGCCGTAGATCCATGTTAAGACGATGCAGTCCGCCTACACCCATGTCGGGCGCGAGGGGAAGGCCTCGTCTTCGAGAACGTGGTGAGTCAGGGCGTATTTGCCGAGGACGGTGAGGAACATGCCATGCCACGCCACTTGCTGTAGGTGTTCGTGGCTTGATCGAGCATGACAGGGATGAGGGCCTTGACATTGATGATGGCGGTTGCCTGTGCCCAGAGTGCCTCGTTGGCACTCTCGTACTTGTCCAAGGCGGTGGTGCGGAGGCGGGCCTCCTCGGCACGGCGCGCCTCTTCAGCGCGTTTGTCAGCCTCGGCAGCGAGGCGGCGCGCGTCGGCAACCTCGGCAAGGCGGCGATCTTCGGCTTCCTTGGCGGTGGCGGCCGCAGCAGTGTTGTCGTCCGCCATCAGGAAGGAGCAGCGTGGGGCAGGCAATCGGACCAGCGGCGGCGCCCGGTGATGGTGTCAATGACGGGGCAGGCGATCGGATCGATAGCAGGAGGGGGGCGCAGGCGATGGGATCGGCGATGCACCCGGCGACGGTGTCAGCGGCGGGAGCAGCGATCGGATCGGTAGCTGGCTAGGGTTGAAGAAGAGTAGCAGATCGTAACCACGAAAGATACCATGTGAGAGTTGTGGGAATGATTAATTGTATTCCATACGTGTACAGGGGTACATATAGGCAGCCGGGGAGGCATGCAAGCCAACCACACAAGCACGATTACAGCCACATAATTAGGAGATCTAACCATAATTACATTGTGCTAACAATTCCTAGTCCTCCAAGCTCTAGAGGCTGACAATTTTTCTCCATGCCACTAGACAATGCCCACCCTGTTCATCCCTGCGACCCATCCAAAGAAATCCTCAGCCACAGCTACTGTTTTGATAGCCCAATTAGGAAAATCCACAGCCATTGCTAAGTAAATAAGCATCCCGGTCAGAATATATGTGACTTATACCATTCTTCCTTCCCAAGTCATGAGCTGTGCATTCCACGCAGGTAGTTGATAACAAAGTTTATCAATAGTAGGCTAAAATTGTTCCCTCTTCAGCCTTGCCAGGAACAGTGGTAAGCCAAGATATTTACAAGTGAATTCAAAAATATCACATGGTACAAGGGATGCAGAGTGTGAAGCTTTGATTCACCACACCGAATTGACAGAACACTGCTTTTTTGTGTGTTTGTCTTGAGACCGGATGCATCGCCAAAAATCTCTACTGTATCAAGTGTGAGAGCAAATCAGTGGATTGTGGTTAGAGAAGTAGAGCCGCGTCATCCGCATACAGAGAAATTCGGTGCTGGAGTGACCATTTAGAAAGAGGCTTTAGCAAACCCCCATTAGCCATTTTTGAAATCATAAGTTCCACAACATCCATAACTAAAATGAAGAGCATTGGCGACAATGGGTCACCTTGCCGCAAATCAGGAGTACCACTCAATAAATTCCGAGTTAATGAGGTAGAAAGTAGCCCAGGATAATGTCTCTCCACACTTGTCCGAACCCAAACTTTTGAAGGATTGAAATTAGGAATGGCCAAGATACACTATCAAAAGTTTTAACGATGTCAAGCTTCAGGAGAAAACGTGCAATTTCAACTGGTGTAGCAATCTGGCTGTCTGCTGTACAAGCTAGAAGTTGTGTTGGATGAAACGACCCTTGATGAAAGTAGACTGATTCTGTGAAACCATTTGCTGTAACCAAACAACCAATCTGTTGGCGAACATTTTTTAATCAACTTGGCAATATAATGGATTAAAGCAATACTATGGATTAAACTGATGGGCTTGAAATCCTTTGGATGCTTGGCTTCTTCCTTTTTGGGGAGGAGGGTTTTGAGGAAATAAAATAACAATTCAAAAGCTCATTCAGGCCAGCTTTTGTGCAGAAGCTAAAAGTATATTACAAAAGGTCTGAGGCCGATGGATTAAGGCCCAACTCCCATGACTTGTGGTGTGGATACATCATGAGATTTAGTTTCACATTGCTAGTTCAAAGAGGGATGAACCAACTTAAATAGCTAGTGACCTAAAACATAGTAATCTTGAGTTAATCCTTTTACGTGAAGTGAAGACGAAAGTGTAAGCGGGTTGCTGTGTAATTATGGCCCATATAGCATGTGCATGCGCATGAGCCATATTTGGGTCTAGGCTGTTATAGAATAGTATTAGAGTCGACCTTCGCTGTATCACGTGCGTGTATGATCAGGGGCGCAGATACGGTGTGCACGACGCGTGGGCTCTACGGGGTCACGACAAGACACGTATGCTGACACTAATATACGACATGGCTAGGAAAGATCGATCTTGTACATCTTTCTCTTGTGTGGGTAAGTTGCTTTGACGAGAACCTCGAGTCCTTTGAGGGCGGGAGTCTGTAAGGCCCATAGATTAAAGATCAACTCTGTAGCTTGTGATGTGGATAAACCATGAGATTTAATCTCACATTGCTAGTTCAAATAGGAATGGACCAATTTAAATAGCATGTGACCCAAATTATAATAATCTCGGATTAACTCTTTTACACGAAGCGATTATGAGAGAGTAAACGGGTTGCTGTGTAGGTGTGGCTCATGCAATGTGTGTGAGCATGAGCCGTATTTGAGCCTGGGTTGTTACGAAAGGAAAATTAGAATTCCATCAGCTAGATTCTTAATTAACTAACTAGCCAAGAGACAGCTTTTGCAAAAGCTCGTAAGGTCTAGCCCAAGCAAATAGACCTTAAATTAATCTTTGTCAATAGACCCTAAATTAATCTCCGTCAAATTTCTTCCTTGATAAGGCTACCAATGTGCAGCTGCTTTTTGCTGTGCATTGAAACATTCGCTTACATTCCTTCCAAATATTCCATGCCATGTACATGATGATCGCCGCCTTCTCTCTTTTCTATCTCACTATGTATTCAGTCCTCTATCGTTCCACCAATCCCTGAACACCTAGCACGGCATCACTGACGTATACATCTGTCATGTCTTCATTGGTTATCCCGCTGCCGTACTTCTCTCGCTGATCGGCAGTGTCAACCGAGGTGACGTAATGTCTCGTGTTCCTGGTTGCGCAATGGGCAGATCGGATCGCATGATCAATTCCTCTTGATGTGCTGTGGAATTTCTATAATGTTATTATAGACCTTTATTTGTCACATATCTATCATTTCTTTCCTTAGACAAGAAGTAATATATGGCAGTACCTAGAATCTAATCTTTCTTGTGAGCATAAATTGGAGTGACATGCCGATATATGATGGATTGGTGTCACCAAAGGTTGCCTCGTCACCACCTGACATCGCCATTCTTCGCAGCCATAAAATTGAAGAGAGAAAAAAAAAGAAAAAAAGGTGTTCGCACACCAAAACAACTTGCACCATTAAGCTCTCCTCCCAGTTGGATAAGAGCATGAAGTGATTAACTTTAATATATTTAATGGCCAGCAGACATCATGATTGACACTGTTAGGGAAACAGATGTTATATTCCCCGAGGCCAATGGCCTCCTATATAAATAGAGTACATGTGATGGTACAATATGCACAGAACTCTCATACAATAAAAAAATATAATAAAGAGATAAAATAGAATAACTGACTATGTTTGTCCATCTCTCTAACACCACCGCCTCAAACCCATAGTGTCTAGTCTGTGCCTTCACGAAGAAGTCTTCAACCTGTAGCTCCGAAGGCACATACCAAAGGTCAAACACCAGATTATAAACATGAGCCCGGGTAAAAAATAAATCCACATTGATGTGCTTGAAGAGCTCATGCTTCACCAGATCCCAAGACATAGCCATAGCACCTGTACTGTCAGAGTGAAGAGGTGTCGAGCCTGTCATAGGGATACCAAAATCCTCAAGCAACCACTGTAACCAATAGAGCTCCGCTGTCAACAACGCCATAGCACGCAACTTAGCCTCAGCACTAGAATGACATACTGCAGTCTACTTCTTTGTCTTCAAGGCAATGAGAGAACCACCCAAGAAAATACAATAAGCAGGTATAGACCTGCGATCCAAAGGATCACTAGCCAAAGTAGCATCAGAGTAAGCACGAAGACTTAAGGATCTGGAGCATGGAAAGAAAAGAGGATAGGAGCAAGTGCTATGCAGGTAGCGTAGAATATGAAGAAGGTAACTAAAGTGGGTGTAAGTAGGAGCGAAAACGAACTGACTAAGGATGTGCACTGCATGAGAAATGTCAAGATGAGTGACACCAAGGTAGACAAGACTCCAAACAAGATGACGGTAACGAGTAGGATTCTTAATGGGCTGACCATCAGTAGGACGAAGCTGGAGGTTCATCTCCATTGGAGTCTCTGCATTATGCTCATCAGTTAAAGAAGCTAGACCAATAAAATCATGAACAAACTTTTCTTGAGATAGGGTGATCCCCTCAGAAGAGGAGGAAACCTCAATCCCAAGAAAAAAACAAAAGAGCTCCAAGGTTGAACATCAGAAACTGCTTGCTGAGCCTAGCCTTAAGAAATTAAGAATCATCTCCTGATGCTCAAAGCGGCGAAGATAGGTCCACATCTCAAAGACAGTAGAGAATCCTATGATCTCAGCAGCATACTTGTCACACCCGGTTTTAAGACCAAAACCAAGTGACCCTTTCTTTGCGTCAAGAATCAAGTTTTACACATAAAGTGACTTTATTAATGGTAAAACAGAACAATGTCATGATTAAAAAAAAAAAGAATCGATTACCGAATGCAGTGGAAAGTAACTAAGCGTAGTGCAGCTTCCACAAGTAGTCGGCCGGAGAGACACCACGCATAGACTTCAGCTCCTGAGTCTTCACAAACTTCTCAACTTTTCTTTCAACTGAGTAGCATTTATAAAGGCAAGGTTGAGTACGGGATGCACTCAACAGGTGTGAAAAATGATGACATGTGGCAACAAACAAGGCAAAGGCAATATAGGTTTCTTTTGCCTAAAAGCTCATAATAGAAACACACTTCCTATTAATCACCTGCATAGTAAGTGATAGATATGGAACACCTATAAACCAACATGCCTACAACCTACCCAGCTGTAGCCTCAATATAAGAACCAATCACAGTCTCCCTCTGTGATCACAAACCATACTCAATCCCACTAATCATGTGAGGTTCATGCAATGCTTGTGACCGTGAGCACGACTGTCATGACAGTTTTAACTCTGCAGAAGTTGTATACATTCCTCACAAGAAGTGATTTCGTCCCTTGTTTTTCAGGTGGACTAAAAAATCTCCATTTTGCCTGTACCAGCTGTGCACTCACATATTTCCTTTGGTGTGAGGGCCAGGCGATGACTTCAAAGCTTTTCCATGACTATCTCCAGCTTATAGGTGTCTACTAAGGTTTCACCGATCAGGAACTAACCGTAACCTGAGAAGCCCCCTCTTGTGCCAAATGGTTCTTGAGAGTAACTCTTACTTCTCACACATCTCTCTCCAGACAGATCTAGGAGTAACCCGCTTTTCTCGCTCCATCGGTTGGCACACACAGAACCGGTCTCCATCACTTACTACACCAGGCCGCGCCCATTCTTGGTTCATAGTTGTATGGGTGCACATGGGTGGTTGCTCTATGAATCGGTCCTTAGATTTGAAAAGATAACATACCAAAGGACAGTGCCGGTAATCCGCACACAACCCTACACCAACCATATCATCCAAATCACTAATCTCTATGTTGCTATTAAATAACCCATTAATCCTCATGAAGCAACTATAATAATAAATCAAATTAATATCACCCATCCCGACAACAGCAAGCTAAGCATATGATCTACGCAACAAAAGGTAAACTAGGGCGACAAGGCACAATAAAGAAAGACTAGGTAAAAACTCTAATAATAGGTGCGCAATTAATTTGACATAAGCATACAATCTACAAGATAGAGTTTTTGTAAAATAGGCACAAAATGGTCAAGGACAATTGCCTTTGTAATAGTATTGCTACTCAATGATCTTGTAGTCTTGATTCTAAAAGTCTTCATGATGCGGATCCGAAGCGTAGTTATCTACGTGCACAAGCAAACAGACAAGGAAACACATTTCAATCATAATTATCCATACAACAGAAGAGAATTGATGTGTACATGGTTTCCGATCTTCTGTCAGGTTGTGGTAAGTCTCAATTTGGTGGAGATGCGACACACAATCGATCCGATCTCAAATCAACACGATTCGAACCCTGCAATCACAACACCACTTTTCCTCTGGTTATCAACCGTGCACATACGATTGACCTCGCCAAGAAGGCTGATCTCCAGCATGTGAATCGAAGAACACAAGCAAGAACAAGGAAGAACTCAACTCAAATGTGAAATTTGAATTAACTCACGAAGTTGAAATCTAACAAACCATCAAACATCAAAACTGTTTGATAACAGATAAAACTAAGCAAAAACCTAACGCTAATGATGACGGACAATGTTAAATAAAGTTTAGGTCGTCCTTAGGGAGCAAATCCTAATTCTAATGAGCCTAAAAAGATACACGGCCCTATGGCCAAAAGATAGTGTCACAACACCAGAGTTTCTAGACGTCATCTTGTTTTGCCTATTCTCACTGACTTCGATCGAATTTGGTGATGAGACTAATTTTATTGGAAAGGTTATCATCTTAGCTTTCCATCCATATCTACAACGTCCAAAATGGATCCCATATGCGATCTGAGCATCCGTTTTAGTGCGCACTGCTCTTGGAACCCGAGGTCAACTCGACTCCGAGTTGGATTGAATCTCCTCCAGGGTTAAATGTGCTCTGCTGGTGTTGAGGATCTGCAAGTCCTTTTTTATGCTTCTTTGACCCTCTCCTATGTTCTTAATCATAATAAAGTCATTAGGTAGCAATCTATTCTCAAAGGAAGGAAGACATGTGTTTAGAAATGAGCTCACCTCTAGATTCAGTTGTCGTGCACGAGCTCCTGTGATTGTACCATCTATATAAGGTGAAGGAGCGTTGTGTGTATCCAATGAAGGGATGTCCTCTCAAGAATCAATAGGATGATATCATGAATGTATAGGTTATGTTGCTACGGTTGTTTTGATGCAAAAATCACTTAAATCGAAGTTACAGTTAAAAAGTTATAGTGTTTATAAGGTTTCAAGAACTAAATTTTAATTAAAATTAATTTCTGCCCAAATTGGAAAATTTGGAGTGTGACAATACTGAGGAAGCAGACTGGCAACCAGGATAGCAGCGGTCCTGGTATCATCATCAACACACCCGGGGTAGGCAGCGAGCTCCTCATGGTACAAGTCCACAGTCTCCTGATAGGCAGAGACAACCTTGTCGTAGGCTGTAGTAGCTGCAGCAAGCGAGGTTGAAGTATTATCTTCTGCATTAGCACTAGGAGCAGGAGTCATAGAAGGAGGACCAAAAGCAGACAGCATATCAGGTGTACTGGAAGTGGGCACTGTAGCAGTTGTACTCGAAGGAGGAACATGCTCTCTAGGTACAAGATAAACATCTGGACAACGATGATCTTCATAGAGAATGCTCCAAAGATGAAGACCACGCATATGGATGCGTATGTGCTGGACGAAATCCACATAGTTGGTGCCATTGAACAGCACCGAGCAGTGAGGGACAACAATACTAGAAGCCATCACTGCAGAAGGGGTACCTTTTTTTTTCCATTTTTCTTTTTAAATAAAATTAAGAGATTGGTCGCGTGACGCTCACCTGAAGCAGAAGATCCAACAGAAAGCAAAGGCAAATTGATAGGAGAACCAGTGGCACTGGTGTTGGATCCGACGGCTTCCTGGACTGAAGGAGAATGTGCCAATCTTGATTCTCGTGACCTTCTGAATTGAGAGAACCAATAGCAATTCACATATAGGAGCTGCTCCAGCTAGTTGATGTAGCCCTTGTACTTCAAGATTGATGGTGATTAGGGAATCGATCCCCCATGGTGGACGGAGGCTAGATCCTGTGACATGATTGGAGAAAATCCAGAGAAACAGATTGAAAGTGCATCTAGGATCCCATGTGGGTTTGGGATGAATTATGACAAATGGTGGAAGCATTTGACATCACTTTGTGAGTATGTGTGCAGGGACAAACGTAAGTGTCTTATCATGTATCTTCGGTCAATGGGACCTCAAATCTCGAGGATTGTTGAGAAAGAATTCACTTATGAAGATGAAGAGAATCCAAAACAAAAAGATGAAGTCAACGCGCACCATAATGCTCAAGCTGTGTCCATCACTATCTCAGCTTTAAGCCTCCAAGAATACATCAAAGAGATAGGAATCAAAAGAGACCATCAATTATAGAAGAAGCTGGAAATCATCCATGAAAGTACATACACTGTCAAAGAAGCAAGAGAAGATCTCATAAGAGGACAATACAACTTGTTTGTTAGGAAGAAGAATGAAGGACCACAAGAGGTGCACGATCAACTTATGGAGCTCGTCAACAAGAGAAGAGCACATGGAGTGAAGCTTGAAGATCCTGAAGTGAACAAAAGGTTACTACAAGCTCTTCAAACATGGAACTCACACTTATGTACTCTTATTAGGGAAAAGGAGAACTTTAAGAAGTTCACCATGGATGAAGTGTGTTGGCGGTCCTTAAAACCCATATTTGACCGTCAAATTTCTACATGAAGAATGTTTAAGTGATAACCAACATAGTGGTAAGACTTTATTACTAACTATTTCCACAAGTTTTTGTGAAATTATGCATGCAAGTAATTTACACTTGAAATTGAGGGAAAGCACAAGCATCTAAGGGAGGAAAGGCACTTCCAGCAAGTCGGGGACAAGAACATGAATTTTTGGGCTCATAAAGGGAAGTAAACATGCTCAAAATGACCATATACCCATGGTACAAGGCTCAGGGCCCCCAAAGAGCCAGCAAGATGAAGATTGGGCCAAACGGACCAACTCCTAGGTAACCTACTTCTGGCGGCTCTAGTGATGATCTTTGGCTCATAGGTGCGTGATGGGCCTCCCAAGTCAACCCCACAGGCCGTTCGGTGAATGGGCCCAACAGCAGGTCAGGCGACCTTCAACTGCTGCCTTTTGTGCCAAGTTTTGACTAAGGACTTCGTGGTACGCTTGCCAAGTAGTTCCAGCGGGTATGCTGACGAATATTCCTTTGGTGGACTACCTTTGACCTCCTATAAAAGGAGAGGCACCTCCCCCACTTCAAGACACACTCAAAGAGAAGAGAAAGAGCTCCATTGCCAAGACTTAGCACTAGTTCTTATAACTTAGAAGATAGTGAGATAGTGAGGGGTATCAAGAGAAGTGCCGGCCTTGTCGGCATCTTCTCTACAGTCAGCATCTTCTCTACAGTTGTACCCCAATGAGTGTCTCCGAGGATCGTGCAGAGGAGAGGCAGGTCTATACGTGTCTTCTCCAACATTGTACTTCGATGCTGCCCCAAGGGGTACGAGGACGAATGTCGGGCCTGTCGACACCATCTCCAAGCTTCTACCTCTATAAATGCTTCTTGGTTCAAGTAAGTATTTATGTTTCTCTTGCATGTTTATTTAGTCTATTGATTCAATAAGATCAAGTTTCTACTGCTTACGAGTTCATCACTCTATCTCATAGAGTACTTTAGTCCTTTATTACTAGCGGGCTTAAGGTAGTAACTTACTTCATAGACGTGGTTTCTGGGATAGTAGTTACCATTGTTTATTGTGTCCTCCATGGTCTGTAGAGCTAGGCAGCAGGTGGCGATAGCCATGTCCATCCATTGAAATCATGCATGTTCGGGTTTGTATAGTGCTGCAAGCCAAAGTAGCTTGTGGATGCTGGTTGAAACCGGTGCCCAAAGTAATGCGCTAGGAATTGACCTTACCGTATACAAGATTTAGACATCTTGAGAACCCCTCTCTACCCAAGCCTACCTAGTTCTTGTTGTCCCTGGATGAAGCAAGTTATAAGATAGTGCACACACGTTCCACGTTCGATAACCTTAGGAATACTCTTGAGGGAAGTACTACTTGCTTGTTCTTGAAAAGAAAAGAAACCTTGATCTTGAGAATATTCTAACTCTTGAGAGGACAAAAGTAGATGAATTAACAAAGGCCTTGGCCAAAGATAATGGTGCACGCGAAGCTTTTAAGATCACAAATGAAGTACTTCAAAAGGAGTTTAACACCTTGGATAAACTTTGTTCTTCTTTTAAAGTGCAAGTTGGAGAACTTAGAGAAGCATATTCCTTGAAAGAAGCATCTGGCCCCTCCTTTACCTATTTGTTTTTATAGGTGCAAAGATGTTAAGACTGAGAAAGTTATTGCTTAAAAGAAGTTAATTGTTGATATCAAAGAGCAAATCAAGACTCACTATGATCAAGCTCAACAAGCTAAGATGTCCATTGAGCAAGAGAAGGTTAAGTATGCAATTGATGCATACGCAAACACAAGATGTCCACATACGAAGGATGGCATTGGATATATCAAAGGTGGAAGCCACAAAGCAAGGGAGAACAAGAACGGTAAAGAATTTGTGAAGTTCACAAAAGGAGGCACCTACAAGAACAAGAATGAAGCCTATTCTAAACCCTCTCCCAATGCTTCAAATGCATTTCATTTCACTAAACAGTTTTATTATTTTGATGCATCCTATGTGCTAACCAAGAATTCTCTTGGCAAAGTTATTGCAAAGTATGTTGGGCCACACCACAAGAACACTAAGTCTTGTGTGTGGGTGCCAAAATATCTTGTTACTAACATGAAAGGACCCAAACAGATTTGGGTACCTAAAAATAGGATCTAAATTATTTTGTAGGACTACACCTCCGGTGGAAGAAGTTGGGTAATTGACAGTAGCTACACAAATCAGATGACCAGATAAGAAAGGATGTTCTCTTTCATTGAAGAAAACATGTCTTCAAGTGAAAACATTATCTTTGGAGATGATAGAAAAAGAAAGGTAATTGGTCTTGGAAAAATTGCTATTTTCAATGACCTACCCATTACGAATGTCTTTTTTGTAAAATCTTTGTACTACAACTTATTATCCGTATCACAATTGCTTGAGACGGCTTATAATTGTTTGTTCACAAATTAAGATGTGACAGTCTATAGAAGAGGAAGTTGCACCGTAGCATTTAAAGGATACTTGAAAGGAAAACTTTTATCTAGTAGATTTCTCTACTAGTGAAGTGGAACCAGATGCATACCTTATTGCTAAGTCAACACTGGGTTGGTTATGGCATTGCCGCCTAGCCCATGTTGGCATGAGGACTAACGGATGTTTGCTTTGAGAAAAATAAAATTTGCAGCGCGTGTTTAGCCAGAAAATAAGTGGGAGCAAGTCATCGCGCCAATAACATTGTGACAACTACAAGACAATTAGAAATGTTGCACTTGGATAAGTTTGGACCCGTGTCATGCATTAGTATTGGTGGTAACAAATATGATCTTGTCATTGTTGATGATAATTCTCGCTTTACTTGGGCATTCTTTTTGCATGACAAAGGTGAAACAAAGAAAGTGCTCAAGACATTTTTTGAGAAGAGCGCAAAATAAGTACAAAGTGAAGATAAAGAAGATAAGAAGTGACAACAGCACCAATTTCAAGAACACCGAAGTGGAAGAATACTTTGATGAAGAAGGAATCAGACATGAATTTTTTAGCACCCTACTCCCCTCAACAAAATGGAGTAGCTAAATGGAAGTACCATACACTCATAGAGATGGCAAGAACAATGCTTGATGAATACAAGACTTCCATTCATTTTGAGACAGAAGCCATCAACACCGCATGCCATGCTAGCAACAGTCTCTATCTACATTGACTCTTGAAGAATACCCTTGTGAGATACTTTATCTCATACTTTCGAGTTTTTTAAAGCATATGTTATATGCTTAACAAGAAACCCAAAACCTCTAAGGGCCCATTTGGGTACCAAGAATTGAAAGTGTCTCCTTAATCAAATTCTAGGGATTGAATTGGTTAGAATTGAATCAGTAAGAATCCAATTCATTTCTAATATTTTTGTTTGGCACTACAAAGAATCAATTTCCAAGAATTAAATTGCAAATGCTGGCACCGGCTAGACGCACCTTCGATGAGCATTGCAGCGGTGACCAGCCAGATTACCTCACCTTCTCGACGGCACCAAAGCTCCATCAGGCTCTCATCCACTCGTTGGCTCAGCTCGACACGGCGCTTAAATTTCTTCATCCATCCCTATTCCTTCACGGCCTTCTCGTTCTCTGTTCGTGACCTCTGGTCCTTTCCCGCCAAGAGTTTTGCCGTGAGCCAGCCGCTGCGAACCAGGCAGTGACGCCCACTCGTGGTCCCACGACCATGCAGTCAAGCTAGCCGCCGCTTGCTCGTGGTTACTCGGCCCAACGATCAAGCCAGTCGGTGGGGCCCACTCGCGGTCCCGCTGCCATGCAGTCAAGCTAGCCGCTGCTCGCTCGCGGTCACACGCCCCGACGGTCGAGCCATTGACAATGCCTGCTCGTGGTCCCGTGGCCCTATTGGTCAAGCCAGGTGGCGGCGCCCGGCCAGCGTGAGTCGAGGACGACGGGGAATCCATAACAGCCGCCTGGGTATGCCTCCAGCCGATGTGGTGGGTGCACATTATGGACCCGATGATGGAGAAGATGAAATTCGAAACATTTCTACTGTGTTGGGGTGGAAATGAAATATACCTCCGATTTGGGCCGTTGGAAATGGGCTGAATCAACGATTCATTTCTATACCTTAGCCAAACAAGTCAGCTCTATCCAATTCCAACGATCCAAAGAGGCCCTAAGTTTTCTCCTAAAGTAGATGAAGGTTTTTTGCTTGGTTATGGATCAAATGCTCACAGCGTGTATTGAACGAAACCAATGGTTGTGTTGAAATAGCATAAGACATGGTGTTTGATGAATCTAATGGCTTCCAAGAGGGGTAAGTTGTTAATGAAATTATAGATGATGAAGAGGCTTCAGCTATAGCAATCAAGAAGATGACACTTGGTGAGATAAAGCCTCAAGAATCCAAACATAATCAAGAGTCATCCACCCCAACAACTCAAGACGAACATGGCATGAGAAAAAGTGAAAATCCAGAAGTTGAGAAAGAACAAGAGGACAAATATGAAGAAAGTCAAAGCAACAAGCAACCAATCCATAGTCAACACATTGATGAAAACAATGAAAGACCACAACAATGAGTACAACACCCAAGAGTTTATCAAACTATGCAACGAGATCACCCGTGACATTGATGAAAACAATGAAAAACCACAACAACGAGTACAACACCCAAGAGTTTTTGTTATACAAACAAGATCACTCCGTTGAACAAATCCTTGGAAATATCGACAATGGGGTAATCACGATCTCGAGTAGCTAATTTCTGTGAACATTACTTGTTTCCCTCTTGTTTGGAGCCACTTAGGGTGAAAGATGCACTAAACGACTCAGATTGGACAATGTTAATGCAAGAAGAACTCAACAACTTTAGAAGAAATGAAGTCTAGACATTGGTGGAAAGACCGAAGCAAAACATTATAGGAACAAAATGGGTGTTCCGCAACAAGCAAAATGAAGATGGTGTGGTGGTAAGAAACAAAGCAAGGCTGTAGCAAAAGGATACTCTCAAATCAGAGGTTTGGATTTCAATGAAACTTATGCTCCGTAGCTAGACTTGAGCCAATTTGTATATTGCTTGTGAAAGGATCGAGTGACCGAGAAGGGGAGATTGAATCGGGCACTAACACTACCGAACTTTTCCTCCCTCTTACTAGAATCTAGGAAAACTAGCAAACAACTCTTAAACAAGAGGAACTAAGCAAGAGCACAAAGAAACAAGGCACAAGAGGATAAGGAAATAAAAACCTATCAAGCCAGCAAGCTAGTCAACCGGCGCAAGAGCAACCAAGAGTCATCACAAAGCAACCTATCAAAACTACTCACAAGAAAGTAAAAACAATAAGTAAAGAGAGAAGAGATAGAGATGCTCAGCAATTTTTTCTGAGGTCTCGAAAGGACGGCACCTTCCTCTAATCCTCGTTGAACCACTCCCATCAGAGTACCAGTTCCTCCCACCGTTTCCAAAATGGTGCTCCCAAGAGTATGCTTCACTTCCCAGAGTGAAGTCACTGGCGGCCCGGCTGTAGCAAACAATACCCTTGCATAAGAGCAAGTCTCCAAGACTTCGGGGTGCTCTCTCTTGGTGTTCCTTTTGAGCGGAGGACTCAAAATTGCTCACAAACTTGATATCGACTTCCACAAGACTCCAGAAGCTCAGAAAACTATGCCTAACCGAGTCTAGGCTGCCATGGAGCAAGACTAACAAGCCGAAGACACACCTCTCAGCCTCACAAGCTCTAGGAATGGATGGATGCTCTTTTCTACACTTCACAAGCACTCAAGATCCCACTAGATGCTCTCTTGTGCACCACTTTGTGACCTTTGGCTTTCACAAATGATCTCCCAACTTCTCTGGCCGCAGGTAACCTTCACAACAGCTCCTCCAACGGTTTGTATAGGCCCCAAGCCTCAAAACAACTGTTGAGAGCCATTACCAAAAAGCTGACTGCGTTTTGCAGTCATCGACTGCCCAGGGACTGGGACTACAAGACTGTTCGATGACTCTTGGTCTTCAACTGACAAAAAATAACCTCTCTGGAATCCATTTCATATGACACTAGATTGTCCGGTTCATACCATCACCGAACTGTCTCTTTTGGATTCTAGCTCATCTGACTGCCCAATCATTGGACCACCAGACTGTCCAGTCATTGGACCACCGGACTGTCTCGTGACAACTTCACTTCGACTCCACAGAGCACCTCTCTCTGAACTGGCTTCTCCTTGCCTCACCGGACTATTCGGTGACTGCCTCAGACTGTCCGGTGACTCCAATTGGAGTGCCTCTAGAAACTTGCCTCTCTGGACTTCTGACTTTGGCATTCACTGGACTATTTGGTGACACCAGCGGACTGTCTAGTGACCCTTCTGCTGCTGAAACTTAGACTTCTTCAAGAACTTCTTGCTGCAACTCTTGACATCTTCAAGCTTTCACGGATTACTCAAGTGCCTCAAATAACCTAGGGCATCCATACTCCCTAATTCTTGTAAAACCGAGACAAGTAACCCGACCCGTCTTAATAGTATCGATTTTTCCTATTGACATAAGGCCTAAAACAAAGCCATACATGGCTCTAAGATATCCTTAGTCTTGAACACGCTTCATCCTTGGAAAACCACCATAGCACTAGGGCTGCCAACGAGCTGAATTCGAGCGAGCCTGGGCTATCCAAGCTCGAGCTCGAATTCAACTCCAGCCGAGCTCGAGCGAGCACAATTTTAACTTCTATCTTCAAGTCGAGCTCGAGCTCGAGTTCGGCTCGATTCGAATTCGAGCCTATTCAAGCTCGGCTCGATTTAGGTTTGATAACAAAAAAAATTACAAAATATTATTAAAAAATAATATAAAAAGTTATTTTAACTATAAAATTGATAAATTAGCTATTAAAAATATAAATAATAATAATTTTTCATCTTAATGAGCTTTATCGAGCTCGGTAGGCTCGCGAACTTTACATCGAGCTCAGAGTTCGGCTCGATTAATTTTTGAGTCGAGCTCGAACCGAACTTTTAACAAGCCGAACTCGAACTGTTCGCGAGCTCGAGCTTGTGTTGACAGCCCTACATAGCACCGAGCAACCTTGAGGAAAACAACTCGTAGAGGTGGAGAAAGATATTGAAGGACCTACAACCAACGAGTTAGTTCATGGTTCTCATTCAATCACCAAAACATTCATACCTTTAGAGGGACTTCAATGGTGATGAAGCTAACCATCTCTCCCTTTTTGGTGTTTGATGACAACCATGATGCAAAGGATGGAGATGATATTGAAAATGAATGAAAGGAAAGCACAAGACTTACTATCTCTTGTCCATAGGTCCAAAACTGCACGAGAATCCAAACCTTAGCTTGAAGAACTCCCCCTTGATAAGTGCGTTACTTTTTTTTCAATTTTTCTTGATTGGTTGTGCTATATGACTTCGTTTCCTTGTCTCCCTCTTCTCGTCATCTACAAGTAGAAAATAGCCACAAGACGAGTAGAGAGCAAAAAAGGGTAGTAGATAAAAGATTGGAGAAAAAAGAAAGTACTACTCCCATTGATTTTTTGATCTTTCCATTGATCAATAATTTCTTCTCGATCATCACCAATTATTCTCCATAATCTCAATCATCAATTCTTCTTCATAATCTCGATCTTCACCAATATCATCGCCAATTCTTCTCCCCCTCTATCTTCTATCAACAAAAAGAATACCATGAGAGGAGAGTGCAATAAATAAACTACAAAAATAATCTCTTTTCTTGACTCCTTGTCCTTCGAAGGGTGCCTCTCTTGATTATTTTCGTTCCTACAAGGAATTAAATAAGAAACTTCCTCTTTTTTTTTACCAAGAGGGATTAGAGATGCACAAGGGAATGTATAAACCATAGTCTTTGCGCCGCGTAAGTAGATTTAACCTTAGAGCTCCAAAGATTGTGATTCAATGGCTGAAGCTCACAATTACTTTGAAGGAATCTAGAGGCAATCAACTTATATGGATTATGAGCAACTCCCCCTAGAATTATACTTAACATCAAGACACAAGATGCAATGCATGGGATGCATATGAATGCAAAGATAAAGCCAAAAGAATGCGTGCTTATGATGAAAAAAGACTAGAAAACAATTACCCTCATCTCATAGAAATCCCCTTGAAAGATTACTTACAATAGTCCTCATCCACTAGCCTTGGGCATCCCATGAACATTCTTCCCAAGCTCTCCAAGATCATTGCTATCTTGAAAGGGTTAGATGATGGACCTACAAAACTGGAAGAACAACAAAAACAAAGCAACAAAAGCAAACAAGTAAATACAAGAAGATGCTAAGCTTTGGAGATTAGTCAAGTGAAATCCTAGAGATCGAGGATGTTGAGTTCTCCTCTTAGTCTGTTGAAATTCTTCTCATCAAGAGGCTTTGTGAATATATCGGCCAATTGATCATTAGTTCGCACACTTATAAGATTGATATGTTTCTTGGCCACACGATCCCTTATGAAATGATGCTTGACTTCAATATGTTTGACGTGGCCATGATCACCCTTATGAAGAGACATGTTGATTGCACTCTCACTATCACAATATAGTGAAATTTGATCATATTTCAATCCAAAATCCATGAGAGTTTGCTTCATATAGAGAAGTCGAGCATAACCAGCATTGACTGCCATATATTCCGCTTCAGCCATTGAAAGAGCCACGGCATTTTGCTTCTTTGATCTCCAAGCAACCAAAGATCTCCCAAAAAATTGACATCCACCGAAGGTACTCTTTCAACTGACTTTGCATCCGGCGAAATCCGAGTCGGAGTAGCCAACAAGATCAAAGCCTCCATCCTTCGGATACCAGAGGCCCATGGTTAGTGTATACTTGAGGCACCTAAGAATCCTTTTGACAACACTTAGATGAGATTCCTTTGGTTTAGTTTGATAGCGAGCACATAAGCATACACTAAATATGGTCCAGCCGAGATGCCGTAAGATATAAGAGAGAACTAATCATGAAATGATAAAGCTTTTTATCAACCGGTATACCATTCTCATCCGGGCCAAGAATACCATTTGTGGCCATTGGAGTCTTGATTGGCTTATAGTCCTCCATTCTGAACCACTTGAGAAGATCTCTTGTATACTTTTCTTGATAGACAAATGTCCCTCCTTTCATTTGCTTGACTTGAAATTCGAGGAACAAATGAAGTTCTCCTATCATGGACATCTCAAACTCTTTGGTCATTAGCTTTGAAATTCTACATTGTAAGCTTCATTAGTTGACCCAAAGATGATATCATCCAGATATATTTGGCAAATAAATAGATCATTATTAATATGTTTAGTAAAGATGGTGTTATCAATACTCCCTATTTTGAAGCTTTTTTCGGTGAGGAAATCTCTTAGCCTCTCGTACCACGCCCTTGGAGCTTGCTTGAGATCATACAAAACTTCTTCAACTTGAAGACGTGATTGGGGTGCTTGAGATCCTTGAAGCCGGGTGGTTGCTCAGCGAAAACCTGCTCATTAATATAGCCACTTAGAAAGGTGCTCTTCACGTCCATTAGATATAATTTAAAGTTAAAATGAGAAGCATAAGCGAGCAAGATTTTAATTGACTCAAGTCGAGCCATGGGAGAAAAGTCTCATCGAACTCCATTCCTTCAACTTGAGAGAAACCTTTGGCCACTAGTCTTTCTTTGTTCCTCATGACATTTTCATTTTCATCTTGCTTGTTCTTAAAGACCCATTTGACACCAATGATGTTCTTGTGCTTTAGCTTTTTCACTAATTCCCAAACTTGATTCCTTTCAAAATTATTGAGCTCCTCTTGCATAGCTATCATCCACTTGTGATCCTCCACCGCTTCATCAATGTTCTGAGCTCTATCAAGGACACGAAAGAAAAATTCTCACAAGCAAAGTTAGCAATATCATTGTTAGTATAGTTTGGCTTATATTGATTTCTTCTAGTTTTTAACCCTTGAGAGGGACTCCCAAATATCTAGTCACTTCCGTGATCTTGAGAAATAGGATTGTGCCTCTTTGGAGCTTCTTAAGGTGGTGGAGCTTGTGGTGGAGAGACATCTTGAGCATCTTGAATGGCTTGCTCCTTGGAGATGATGGTATCTTGTTGTTGGAGTGGAGAGCTGCAATCTTCTTCAATTCTTGATGCCTTTGATAGGCGTGGTGGTGTAGCAATTGGAGTAGATGTTCCTTGATTTCTCGAGGTAGTAGGTTCTTGTGGTAGCTCCCTTGAGCTTGCATAGTTGATGATTCTTGAGCTTGATTTGTTGATGTAGTGACCTCTTGTTGTGTTGAGGAGGAATCTTTCGGTGGAGATGTAGAAGAATCATCATCTTCTCTTGATAGAACTTCTCTCATGGGCATCTTCCGCATTGCCTCCTCCAATGGCTCACCATCTACATCACAACTATAAAGTTTTTTTTTCTCTTGAGAACCATTAGTTTCATCAAATTGCACATCACAAGTTTCTTCTACAAATCCATTAGTTGCATTGAAAACTCGATAAGCCTTAGAGTTACTGGAATACCCGACGAGAAAGCCAATGTCGATCCTCTTCTTAAACTTCTCTAGCCTCTTCCTTTTTTTGAAGATATAGCACTTGCACCCAAAGACCCGAAAGTAAGCTACATTGGGCTTTCTTCTCATCAAGAGCTCATAAGCAGGGTTTAACTTACCGTTCGAACAGTAAAAACCGCGCGGGAGCGGTTTCACGAAAACCGCAAAAACCGTTGAAACCGTTCGGTTTTTCGTTCAAATTTCAATTTTCAAATTTTGGGACGGTTTGGATGGTTCGAAAATGGGAGCGATTTTTGCGGTAAACCGTTTGATTTATCTAAAAACCGATAAATTAGTGAAAAATAAGAAATTAGATGAAAAAGTGATGGAAAATTGGGCATGACCTATTCTAATTTCTTTTAATATCAACATTCACAACATACTTCATCCACAAATAAAAGACAGTTATTCATTCATAACAAATTCAAAGTTCAAAACACAATAAATCCATATATACATGTTGTTCATTCACAACAAATCCAAAGTCCATACATAGTTTTCGAAGCATATTTTACTTGTGGATTGTACTTCAATCAAAATATGCATTGTCGCACTCTTTACTTGAGAGGAGTTGAATTTCTCTAGGAGCTAACAACTCCGCTTTGAATTCATTCTAAGATTGTCCCGTCTAAGCAGTAGTTGTCTCCCATTATGAGTATAACATGTTATAAAACTCTAGATTTTGCCATTGGTAGACCCATGTGGTGGGAGGTTGTGTGCTACGATCAGCGTACAGATAATTGTAGTACTCATTATCTTAGCTGTATGAGAAATCACTGTCTGGCGCGAAATATTATGTGTCGTAGTAATGCTGCCTCCCCCTCATCGATGTCCTTGATAATTGTGGAGCACCATGATCCTCATCCTGTGTAGCATGGGTATAGTCTGTCTCACCTGCAAAAGAAGTGAAGTGTAAGATAAATGAGTCAAAATTGATCTTATGATGCGAAAAATTTGTTACCTGTGAAATGATGAGTTGTGACCGGTGCCTGTGACTCAGGAACATACTGCCTAATGGGTCTCCAGATGTAGTCCGAGAGCTGCTATCATTTGACTCCGGGTAGAGTGGGCTTCGTCTGGTATCTCCAAAATCTATGGAATCATCACTGTCTACATTCTTACCTTTCCCTTTGCTTCTTAACCTCATCTTTTTACCACTTTTTTCTATCTTACACTTTGAACCTTTCTCTTGCCTATGTGAGTATCACCCACATTTTGCTTCGTCCATTCAGATATTGTTGCAGCACGAGACAAGCGCAGCAACTATCTACCAGCATCATCATCTGTAACAAGACGGCTGGGTACAGGACTGTCAGTCTCGGTGCTCTCTTCATCAAGAACAAGATCAGAATTGGATCTCCCATGTTCCATCAATTCTCGAATAGGATTTGAAGAATCATACAACGATAGCTCCATGAGACGATCAAATGGATCGGCTTCTGGTGGCTTATATGCCCATGAAACATCACGCATACGGATCCGAAGGTTGTAGTTAACATACACCAGCCTATGCAATTCTCATGAGATAATCTATTACGCACCTTCGTGTGGATCAATGCAAATGTACTCCAGTTGCGCTCACAACCACTGAATGATGCACACTGTGAGACTATCTGTAATGCAAGCTGCTGAAGATGAGGTGTGTCACTTCTAAACATGTTCCATCAAGCTCCAGGAGAAGTATTCTTATCCACTGTCATTCTATTGGCCGACTCAATGCCGAATAAACCTTGTTTTCTTCTAATTTTTTTTGCCTCCTGCAGCGTATGCACACACAAGTCGGTTGATGCTATGCGTGTAAATGCCTCTCAAATATTGTTCATTATATTTCAACCCATCCCGTAAGAATAGTTACTTCTTGGATTCAAAGATCCAGCTGCACAAGTAACAATAGTTAGATATTGTTGCAGTAGAAATAAAAAATACAATAATATTTTTTTGTAAGTACGTATTACCTGCATTCACAAAGGTATCATTACAAATGTCTACCATCCTACGATTTATAATGTCTATATACCTCTGCATCTCTCGCTCATCATTTCTATAAAAGGCTTCATACTCATTTTTACATAAATGATATCTGAGAAGTACTTCACTCAAGGTAGGGCTCTTGTCTTGATCAGCAAACCGAAGAAACGCATACAAAGGTTGCACTGCATCTACCGTATGTTTCATTGAATCTCACCATGACATGCTTGCTAGGCAGGAGCGAGCATGCCTTCCGTCCTCAGTATTGGCAAATCTACTATTTAAAAATGCCTCAGAACCCATCCCTGCCATGAATTTTTCTCTCCGACGAAACATACTCTCAAGAAACATGTAGTTTGTGCCAAGACGTGTTGCATTTCATCTTATCAACTCACCACCAATAGCATTGGTCATCATTGAGTGCAACTGATTATGATTATACAACCAACGAGAAATGTTGCGAGCTGACTGTATCATAGCTTTATGCTCTTAAAACTCACCAATAGCCTTTAGCATCAGGTTGATTGTATGTGCCACACATGGTTGCCAGACAATACGAAGATACTTGTTTATTAGCAGCTTTCACGCCTTTTTATAATTTGAACCATTGTCTGTAATAAACTGTACAATATTATCTGCACCTACATCAATGCATACATTATCCATTTCATGCACAAGAACGTTTTATTGTTCAAATATCATAGCTGCAAATAAAACAAATAGTGCTTTAGAATAAACATATGTCTTGTACCTTGAATATGAAGTCCGCAGATTGGCTGTGCCCAGTAACATCACATGAGTTGTGAAAAAACATGACACCATTATAGTAGATCATAAAGTTTATCAAGTTCATCCCTGTAGGGCCAGTCCAAGAGTCACACATAATCGTGACACCATACATCGGCCACTCTATCTTGAATTTATTAAATTCTTTCTTGATGTTTTACTCGTTAGCATCAAGATATGTGCCATCTATTTCTCTCCCAGTTGGGCTAGGCACGCCCTCACCTACAAACATCATGACACACGATATAAATATGATAACATATAACGAAACATGTAATACAATAAAATAAAAGTCTTATACCTCATCTCTGTGTCTCCTTTATAGTACTAACAAAGTATGGATTATCGGCTTTTCTACCAGAGATGGCTTCTGTATGAAATTTTTTTGACCATGCGCGTCCAATGGCTGACTTTGCTAGCTTACTCTTCGCAGTCCATGGACCTGTATCGATCCTAGTTTGAATCCGTTCATTACCTGACCTCTGTGATGCGGACCTCCTCATCATACCAAACAATCCAGACCCACCACCTCCCTGTGACGAACCAGAAGCACCTTGCGATGAACCAGCACCAGCACCACCACTCTCGAACTGACTACCATACGAACGCTAATGGCAGCCTGCATCTCCTCATCGTCCTTCTCATTGACATTTCCTCGACCTGCAACCTAGTGTTGTCTAAGGGTCTGTTTAGCTCGGTCCTTCCTCCGCTCGGCGGTTCTATCAAGCTCTCGACGAAAATAGTCCCGCACGTCCGTGGGAACATAAGGACACCCAAGTACGTTGCTTTCACGATGTGCCAAAAGTTGCTTGAATCATGTGGCACCACCCCCTCTCTTCACGGCTTTGCAATATTTGCAATGAAACCCAGGATACACGTTGTCCCCGTGCTTCCAAACCGAATCGGCCTGATCTGATATCTTACAACCAACAATTTCTGAAAATAACCAACTATGTTCTAAATTTGCTAACAAATAGACCAATATTTAAACAAAAAATACAAAAACAACCATCTCACCTTCGCTGCCACAGAAACCCACCAGATCGGATGGCTTTCCGCGCTAATCGAGCGGATTACCACGCAAATCTCGCAGTTTATCGGTGGAGCCGGCTAACCACCCGAGCCGCGCGGCTAGCCGCTTCTGGAGCGCGGCTAACCGCTC
>BCLG01000679.1:111545-128507 GCA_001602295.1 Zoysia matrella | reverse complement strand
TGCCGCGGCGCCAGAGGGTGGACGCAGGAGGGCGGCGCCGGAGGGAGGCCGGCGCAGGGCCGGGGTGCATGGGGCCGGGGCGCACTGGGGAGACGGGGTGCAGGGCACGCCGGCCGGCGCTGGATCCCGGCGGTGAGGTCGCTGGGCAGCGAGGTGGCCTCGATCTAGGTCAAGTCCGACGCAGGGTACGAGTGAGAGAGTGGTCGGGGAGGTGGAAGGAAAGGGAAATGAAAAAAAGGAGGGTAGGCGCGCGTGGGGCCAGGAAAATTGGATGGGTTTAGGTTTTCAGCAGGCGGTCGGTTGATCTGTTGCTAAAAAGGAATTGTACCATGGTAATATAAAATAATAATACAGACGGACCGTTTTTAAAAGAAAAATTAACAATTGATCGTTTGTTACAAAGTTTTAGCGTCAAACCAGTCAATGCTAATTGTGTATTTTTAGCGACTGACCTCCGATGCTACTTCTAGATTGTGGTATAGTGTTTTTGAAATTTGTGATAGTTTGAGCTTTATTTTTTAAAAATATAGTCTATATGTACCGAGAGAAATCATCCACAATCATCATGCAATAAAGATTCTCATTAAAGCTCTTGTATGTTGTTGATCCAAAAAGATCAATACGAAGAAGCTCAAAAGATCTACATGTGAATATTATGATCTTGCAAGGATGAAGGGTGGCCACTTACTTTCCTGTTTGATAAGCACTACACAATTTGTCTTTCTCAAAGGTAACATAATGAATTTCTAGAACCAATCTCTTCTTGGTGACTTTCTTCAAGAGCCTCATTCCAATATGGGCAAGCCTTCTATGCCATTAGCATCCTTTGGAGGACTTTGCCATAAAACAAGTTTGCGGTGCAACTTCATTTGAGGAAAAATCAATAATATATAGATTGTTGTGCCGAAAGCTATTGAATGTGAGGCTTAAAGACTTGTTGATCAATTCAGCATCTTTATCATTGAAGAAGCATGTAAATCGAAGATCACGCAATTAGGCTACCGAGAGAAGATTCAAGCTCAATAATTCTACTAGCATAACATTTGATATGGATAAGTCATTTGAGATAATGACTTTACCCAATCTATTAATTCTTTATTTAGAGTTATCCTCAAAAGTCACCTTGTTTTTATCCTCACCTTCCTTAATGACGGTGAACATCTTGCAATTGCCGGTCATGTATTGAGTGCATCTACTGTCAAGAACCCAATATTTGCCACTGTTTTTGTAGTTCACCTTGCTAGAAGCCATGAGACAAGAGGTGTTAGTATCTAAAATATTGCATGATTCACTTGTACTAACCTCAACAATAAGAGCAACTTCTCGTGATGAAATTTGTGCCCTAGAGAGCTCAAGATGACTGTTCCAAGCATTAATTTTCTTCTTGATAGCTTCATCACTTGAGATATGATGCTTCCCATAAGAATTGATCCATTCTACAAGTTTATCAATGCGAATACATAGATCATTTTGGGTTTCATTAGAAAGGGTAATAATGTTGCCATACTCATCACATAAAGAATCCACCAACAAACTACTAGCAATAGCATTATCAGCAAGAGGTAAATGAGAGCTAGTAGAGGTAGAGTTATTACAAACCAATCGCTCAAGAGTGTGATGAGCATGTATTCCATTGATCTCACTTGTTGTGGAAGCGTTGATATCATCCTTGATGGAGAGAAACTTCTTGATGGATTCTTCATTAGATATTATGAGAGTCCCCTCGAATGAATTGATTTCTTAACAAGATTATGTAGATGATGCATAGTCGCAGCTATCAATTCACCATCAAGAATTTCAAAGTGGGTATAAGCATCTGTGAGCTCAAGATAATGAGAATTTTTGACCATGATAGCACTTAGAGAATTGCTAGATGAAGAGTTTGAAGAGATATTCATGTTAGTACCCAAAATTATCGATTTGGTGCTATATAGGTAGCTTAGCAAGCGATTCTTCCATGAACCACTACCAGACCCCGATGAAGAACTTGTCTCCATCACTCCGATCACTTTCTCAAGGTGGTTAAGCCACAAAAAAAGCACTCGGCTCTGATACCACTTGAAAGGATCGAGTGACCGAGAGGGGGTTGAATCAGGCACTAACACTACTGAACTTTTTCTCTTTCTTGCTAGAATCTAGCAAAACTAGCAAACAACTCCTAAACAAGAGGAACTAAGCAAGAGCACAAAGAAACACACAAGGCACAAGAGGCTAAGGAAATAACAACCTATCAAGCTAGCAAGCTAGTCAACCAACACGAGAGCCGCCAAGAGTCATCACAAAGCAATCTATCAAAACTACTCACAAGAAAGTAAAAGCGATAAATAAAGAGAGAAGAGATAGAGATGCTCAGTGATTTTTTTCAAGGTCTCAAAACGATGGCACCTTCTCCTAATCCTCCTTTAACCACTCCAGTGGGAGTACCGGTTCCTTCTGTCGTTTCCAAAATGGTGCTTCCTAGGGTATGCTTCACTGCCCGAAGTGAAGTCTCCAGCGGCCCGGCTATAGCAAATAATCCCTTGCACAAGATAAAAGACTCCGGGCGCTTATTCTGGGTGTCCCTTACGAGCGGAGGGCCCGAAATCGCTCACAAACTTGATGTCAACTTACACAAGACTCCGAAAGCTCAGACAACGATGTCTAACCAGTTTAGGCTGCCATGGACCAAGAGTAAAAAGCCAAAGACACTCTTCTTAGACTCACAAGCTCTAGGAATGAATGGATGCCCTTTGCTACTCCTCACAAGCACTCAAGATCTCACTAGATGCTCTCTTGTGCTTCACTTTGTGTCCTTTGACTTTCACAAATGATCTCCCAACTTCTCTAGCCGCAGGTAAACATCACAACAGCTCCTCCAATGGTTTATATAGGCCCCAAGCCTCAAAACAATAGTTGAGAGGCATTGTCAAAAAGTTAACTGCTTTTTGTAGTCACTGGACTATCTGGTGACTGAGACCATCGGCCTATCCAGTGATTGGGACCACTGGACTGTCCGATGACTCTTGGTCCTCAACTGACAGAAAGCAACCTCTCCAGAATCCATTTCATATGACACCAGACTGTTCAGTGACTGTCTCTTTTGGATTTTTAGAGACATCTCTTTTGGACTTCAACTTGGCTCATCGGACTATCCGGTCAATGGACCACCGGACTGTCTGCTGACACCTTCACTTCGACTCCAGAGAGTACCTCTCTCTAGACTGGCTTCTCCTTGTCCCACCGGACTATCCGATGATTGCCTTGAATCGAACTGGTCGGTGACTCCAACTGGACTACCTCGAGGAACCTACCCCTCTGGACTTCTGACTTCAGCATTCACCGGACTGTCCAGTGACACTAGCGGACTGTGCGGTGACCCTTCTACTGCTGAAACTTTGACTTCTTAAAGAATTTCTTACTGCAACTCTTGACGTCTTCATGCTTTCACAGATCACTCATTGCCTAAGAAAACCTAGAGCATCCATACTCACTAATTCTTGTAAAACCAAGACGAGTAATCCGCACAAGGCTTAAAACTAAGCCACACACGATACTAAGATATCCTTAACCTTGAACATGTTTCACCTTGGAAAACCGCCATAGCACCGAGCAACCTTGAGGAAACTGACTCGTAGAGGTGGAGAAAGATATTGAAGGACCTACAACCGACGAGTTAGTTCATGGTTCTCATTCAATGATCAAAACATTCATACCTTAGACGGACTTCAATCGTCATAAAGCTAACAGTTTTCCTTTGCTACTCATCATGATTTCAAAGCTATTCTAAATGGATGTGAAAAGTGCATTTCGTAGTGGACCAATCAAAGAGAAAGTGTACGCTGAACAACCCCTGGGATTTGAAGATCAAAAGTATCCAAAACATGTATACAAGCTGCATAAAGCACTCTACAGTTTGAAGCAAGCGCTTAGAGCATGGTATGAATGTTTGAGAGACTTTCTCATCAAAAAAAGGTGTAAGGATCAACTGATCGAAAAGAGGGTGGGTTGAATCAGGCACTAACATTACTAGAACATTTTCAGCTCTTCCTATTGTCTAGCAGCCTAACAAGCAACTCCTAGCATGATAACGACTAAACAAGAAAACCACCAAGCTAGGAAATAACTAGGCACAAAAGAATAAAGGAAGAACAACGTATCAAACTAGAAAGCAAGACAAATGGCACGAGAGCCACCAAGAGGAGTCACTAAGTAACGTATCAAACTACTCGCATTAAGGTAAATGCGGTAAGTAAAGAGAAGAGAGAAAGATATGCTCAGTGATTTTTCTTGAGGTCTCGGAAGGATGGCGCCTTCTCTTAATCCTCGTTGGACCAATCCCGTCGGAGTACTGGTCCCTCACACCGTTTCCGAAATAGTGCTCCCAAGGGTATCCTCCACTTCCTCGAGTGAAGTCACTGGTGGCTAGACTATAGCAAACAATACCCTCATGCTAGAGCAAGCCACCAAGGCTCCGGGCGCTCTCTCTTGGTGCCCCTTTTGGGCGGAGGATCCGAAACTGTTCACAAACTTGATGTCATCTTCCACAAGCTTTCAGAAGCTCGGACAATGATGCCTAACCGCTCTATGCTACCATAGACCAAGAGTAACAAGTCTAAGACACTCATCTCAGCCTCACAAGCTCTAGGAATGTATGTATGCTCTTTGCTACTCTTCACTAGCACTTACTATCAAGATCTCTCAAGATGCTTCCTTATACTCTCTGTGGTGACCTTTGGCTTTCACAAATGATCTCTCAGCTTCTCTAGCTACAGGTAACCTTCAGAACATCTCCCCAAATGATTTATATAGGCCCCAAGCCCTGAAATGGCCATTGGGAGCCATTGCCAAAAATCTATCTGCTTTTTACCACCGGACCGTCCATTGACTCCTGGTCTTCAGCAGGCAAAAAACAACCTCTCTAGAATACACTCCATACGACACTGGATTGTTCGATGACTTTCACTTTTGGACATCAAGAGACACCTCTTCTGGACTTTATCTTCGGGCTCACTGGATTATCCGGTGACTTCTTCACCTTGGCGCTAGAAAACATCTTGTACTCTGATCTCCTGCACTCACCAGACTGTCTGGTGACTCCACTAGACTGTCTGGTGGCTTCAGCAGAACTGCCTCCAGAAAACTGTCTCTCTGGACTTTTGTCTTCAACCTTCACCGAACTGTCCGGTGACCTCGACGGACTATCTGGTGACCCCTTCTGATGCTGGTACTTGTCTTCCTCGAGATCATCTTGCTTTCCACTATAACTCTTGACATCCTCAAGCTTCCTCCGATCACTCAAGTGCCTCATAAAGCCTAGAGCATCCATACACTCTAACACTTTAGAGTCACTAGAATACCCGACAAGAAATCTAATGTCATTCCTCTTCTCATACTTCCCTAGCATTTTTCTTTTCTTGAAGATGTAACACTTGCACCCAAAGACACGAAAGTAGGGCAAATTGGGCTTTCTCCCCACCAAGAGCTCATGGGGAGTCTTCTTTAATAGGGGATGCAGATATACTCGATTTGAATTATAGCAAGCCTTATTGATTACCTCAGCCCAAAACCTCTTTGGTGTGCCATATTCATCTAACATGGCTCTTGCAAGAGAGATGAGAGTCCGATTCTTCCTTTCAACAACACCATTTTCCTCCGGGGTGTAGGTGGCCGAGAACTCATTGTTGATACCGAGATCATCACAATATTCTTCAATGATAGAATTCTTAAATTCGGTACCATTATCACTCCTAACCTTCTTGATCTTGGCTTCAAATTCATTTTGAGCTCTTTTGGTGAATTTCTTGAAGTTGGTGATAGCTTGAGCTTTATTTTCTACAAATATGGTCCATGTGTACCGAGATAAATCACTAACAATCACCATGCAATAGAGATTCCCACCAAGACTCTTGTATGTTGGTTGTCCAAAAAGATCAATATGAAGAAGCTCTAGAGGTCTTGATGTAGACATTGTAGTCTTGCAAAGATGAAGGGTGGTCACTTGTTTTATCACTTGGCAAGTGCTACATAATTTGTCCTTCTCAAAAGTAACATCTTGAACTCCTAGAACCAAACCCTTCTTGGTGGCTTTCTTTAATTGTCTCATTCCAATATGGGCAAGCCTCCTATGCCATAACCATCCTTTGGAGGACTTTGCAATAAGACAATTTTGCGACGCAACTTCACTTGAAGAGAAATCCACAATATACAAATTGTTGTGCCGAAAACCATTGAATGTGAGACCCAAAGACTTGTTGATCAGTTTGGCATCCTTGTAATTGAAGAAGCAAGTAAAGCCAAGATCATACAATTGAGCTACTGATAGAAGGTTGAAGCTCAAAGATTTCACTAGCATAACATTTGATATGGACAGGTCATAGAGACTTTGCCCAATCCCTTGATTCTTCCTTTAGAATTATCTTTGAAAGTTACCTTATCTTTATTCTCGTCTTCTTTGATGTTGGTGAACATTTTGCAATTTCCAGTCATGTATTGGATACATCCACTATCAAGCACTCAATGTTTATCACCATTCTTGTAATTCACTTTGCTAGAAGCCATGAGACAAGAGGTGTTAGTAGTCAAAATGTTACATGATTTATTTGTACTAACCTAGACAACAAGGGCAGCCTCTCCTGGTGAATTTTGTCCTTTAAAGAACTCAAGATAAGCACTCCAATCATCAATTTTCTTCTTGATAGCCTCATCACTTGTGATATGATGCTTCCCATAAGAGTTGACCCATTCTACAAGCTTATCAATGCGAGCATATAGATCATATTGGGTTTCATTTGGAAGCACAATAATATTGCCATAATCATCACATAGAACAGCAAAAGAATCCTCTAACAAGCTACTAGCAATGGCATCATCATCCAAGAGTAAGAGAGTACTAGTAGAAGTAGAGATATTGCAAACCGGTGGCTCAAGCATGTGATGAGCATGTATTCAATTATATGTATTCAATTAATCGCACTTGAGGTAGAGACATTGAGATCGATTGATGAAGCTTCATGCGAAGGTAAAGTACTCATTTTCTTATTGTTTGAGAGGAATTTCTTGATGCATTCTTCATGAGAAATTTTGAGAGTCCCTTCAAATGAATTGATCTTTTCAACAAGATCATGCAATCGTAGTGCCTATAGTTTCACCATCAAGAGTTCCAAAGTGAGTATAAGCATCTATGAGCTCAAGATAATTAGAATTTTCAATCATAATAGCACTCAAGGATTTGTTAGACGAAGAGTTAGATGAAATGTTCGTGTTAACACTCGAATTCGCTGGTTTTGTGGCATATAGCTAGCTTAGCAAGCGATTCTTCCATGAGCCACAACCAGACCCCGATGAAGAATGTGTCTCCATAACTCTCAATCACTTCTAAAAGGCAGTTAAGCCATAAATTGAGCACTTGGCTTTGATACCACTTGTAAAGATCAAGCGATCAAGAAGAAGGGGTTGAATTGAGCACTAACACTACTAGAATATTTTCAACTAGATGTAGTCTTTCACGTCTTCGGAAGCTCGAACAATGATGCCTAACCTGTCCAGGTTGCCATAGATCAAGAGTAACAAGTCTAATACACACCTCTCAGCCTCACAGGCTCTAAGAATGTATCTATGCTCTTTGCTACTATTCACTAGCACTCAACATCTCTCAAGATGCTTTCTTGTACATTCCTTGGTGACCTTTGGCTTTCACAAATGAGCTCTCAGCTTCTCGAGCTCACCAGACTGTCCAGTCACTAATCCTCCGGACTGTCCGGTGACTTCTTCATCTTGACTTCAAAGAACATCTTCCTCTGTACTTTGATCTCCTGCACTCAATGGACTATCCGGTGGCTCTGCCAGACTGTCCCGTGGCTTCTGCTGAATTGCCTTCAAAAAACTTCCTCTCTGGACTTTTCTAATAATCACAGTTAGCTTGCTGTGACTTTTCTATTATTTACAAGTGGGTCCTTGAGCTTCCATATACCTTCAAATGGCCATAACTTCTTGATCTTAGCTCCGTTTCTATCTATTCTTTCACCACTAGATTCATGATCCCAAGCTCCACCTCGTCAAACCTTCCAAACCTCAGCTAACCTTTTGTTGTTGTGATTTTCTTATTGATTTGTTCTATTGGAGTTTAAATGATTTAATTGCTTATCCTTCTATTGGTTCTTATCAGATTTTTTGTGAGTCTTTTATTGTGATTTATTCATAAAGCATAGTATCGTAATAATTAATTATAATGTGTACCTCACCCTTTTTGGCATGCGTTAGTACACATGCCACTTACATTAATTACAAAGATATACTCAAATAAGTAATAATTCATTATTAGTTATCACATGCCCTTATCCTTGCATTATCATGCATAAATTAGCATATCATATATAGAAGTTTAAATATTCTAGCTTTATGAGTAGACTCATCAAAGTAACCTGAATCGCTAGAAGCACCATAATTTATTAGGAATAAAATAATTATTAAATGGCACATGATGTGTCTCACCTATCAGCAACCGACGCTAGTGTTGCCGATAGCTTTACCTGTACACATATAAACACTGCAACTTTTGCCACTACATATGCATGTATGCAATAATACACTATTCACTTGTTAGCTTTAATAGCTTAAATAATAATAATAATAATAATAATAATAATAATAATCTAAGCAATAAGAAATACTTGAATATTAGAGGATAAGTATTTAACTAATGATACACCATACACTCGCACTACATACCAATAGAGACACCTTAATTAATCTTGTCACATAAAATACTGATCACCCAGCGCATGATCAAGTCACACTACATACCTAAAATGAACCTGATAACTTATTGCTAACTTGTAGAACATAATATTAAGTTAGAAATAGTTATTATATGACACCCTAGTGCACCTAATGAGCCTTTCACTAAATAATACCCTAATAATGTGACCATTGCGGCGTGCATAACATTTTGCATCATCAATTAGCTTTTTAAAGTCTATTTGGTTCTTATCTAGAGTTTATTGGATCTTATTGCTTCTTCTCGAGCTTTGTTTCTTTTATGATAGTTTTATTAGATGTATTTGAACGTGTAGCAAGCGTTGGTTCGAGGAAGAGCTAGAAGACTCGTCGTACAAGGAAAAGCCTAAATACCCAGACGTCAAGACAAAGCTTCAAGACTCAGATTTCGAGGAAGAACTTGAAGACTGGCCTTTTGAAGATTAAGTTAGCAGAGTTTGCAGGCGAGCCCTAACTCATTGATCATATTTAACCTATGTTTTCGCTATCCTCCTATATTACTGTAATTGCTTGCATTATGCTGTATTATTACTTTAAAATGTTGTGTTAGTTATGGTCCTATTTGGTTTACTTATAGGGATGCTCATGCCTATTATATTATATCGGCAAGTATCTTGTACCTTGTTCACCCGTTGTGTTTCCTTGTCCTTCATGAACTTAGGCTACCACCATTAGCTTACTAATGATGGTCTTCACCTTGCTATTAGTATGCTTAGAAACACTTTTGTGATGTCTACATTGCCACACCTCTCACTTATACTTTATAATAAGAGATGAGTTAAAATGAGTTTGGTGGTGTGAGTAAAATAAAGTGAGATGGGTGATAGAACAACTGGTGTTAGGTGAAGAAGAAGAATGGGTGTTTCTCGTTGAGGGCGAGGCTTATGCTATGTGCTTGGTGTTTGGTGACTAGCTATGTGCATATGGGTTAGCTATGAGCACGATAGGATCCACCTCTCATGGATAGCACTCACCTTGGCCGCATAAGGACTGGTTCATTGGAGGTCAACCTGGTGATTCTCGTACAACCATAGAACCTGATATGGGCAGGACTTACCCTGCTTGGAATCCACCGCTTGGTCCACTTGGTGGCTAGTAGAGCATAGGAAGATCAGTGGTGTGCGCTCGGCGATGTTTGTAGCCATGATGTTTTGCTCAGTGGAATTGAAGTACTGAAAGCTGTAGTACCTTTTGTACTGGGTTACGTCCCTTGATACTTCTCAGGTGGTCTTCCAGGGATGGACGGAGGAGATGGAACTAGCGTCATGTCACTCTCCGTTCATGGGTGCATGGCATATGGGCAAAGCGTACAACCTCTACAGAATGTATAATCTTTTCGAAAAGTCTGTTGTCATTAGTTATGACACACCTTGTCCTGTACTTCAATGGTTAGTCTCTCTCTATATCATTGGTGTGTGAGTGGGTGGTAGTTGCCCGTGTTTTTAGAAGTGTTAGCTGTGTGCTGCACTGTTATGACTTTGTGTCGGAAGGCCCACCTAAAATTTAAGAACTGGCGGGAATGATTGTACATCAACCCCAGGTCCACCCAACTAAAATCATGACAGTAAAGGAGTTGTTTTTCTCTGATTTAAAAAGCTTCTATAGTGAACCTTGCATAAAATTTGCGTGTTGCAAAATAAATCCTAAGCTTTAATCCTTGCCACAACTAGATATGCATGTATTTAATCTCTTGCTTAGTGTTAGAGCTTGCTTGAGTACCTTATGTACTCACTCATTTGCATTTGTGGTTTTAGTATGAGAAGACTTCATAAGACGACAACATTCAGGGTTTTAGTTCTGCTCACAAGTCTGCTTATGGTTTGCCCATTGTTTTCGTTGTCTGCTTCACCTCTAGTTAGGCTACGTGGTTTTGGATAGTAGTCCAGCCGTGTAACCACTAAAGGTTCTATTTTAGGTATTGTATTTTATTCGAAGTAATGCTTTTGCATAACATTCTGTTGTGATCGCGCGTATCAGCTACTGGTCCAGGACTGATACATGTTGTTCATTGTATCTCATAATTGGGGTACGACATTTAGAGCCGTGTGTGGCTTAGTTTTAGGCTTTGAGTCAATAGAAAAGTTGGTACTATTAAGAGGGGTGGGGTCACTCGTCTCGATTTTACAAGTGTTAGGTAGTATGGATGCTCTAAGCTTTTTGACGCACTTAAGTGATCAAAGGAGGCTTGAAGAAGTCAAGTGTTGCAATGGAAGCAAGAAGTTCTTGAAGATGTCAAGTTTCAGCATCAGGAGGAGTCACCGGACAGTTCGTTGACGTCACTAGATAGTCCGACGATGGTTTGAGGAAGAAGTTCAGACAGGCAGTTTTTTGGAGGCTAATCAGATGAAATCTCTGAACACTCCATCGGTGTCACCGGACAGTCTAATGAGTGCAGAAGATTAGAGTCCAGTAGAGGTATTTTTTGGAGCGAAAGTTAGGAAGCACCCAACAGTCCGGTGGGTCACTGACGAACAGTACAGTGTCCTTAAAGTTGAAGTCTAGAAGAGGTGTCTCTGGAATTCCAAAAGTGAAAGTCACTGGATAACACAGTGTCAAATGGAGTGGTTTCCATAGAGGATGTTTTATGTCTGCTGAAGATCAGGAGTCATCGGACAGTCCGGTGTTCCCAGTCACCGGATAGTTCGATGACTGCAGAAAGCAATCTGCTTTTTGGCAATGGCACCCAACGGTCTTTTCAGGGCTTGAAGTCTATATAAACCATTAGAGGAGTTGTTATGGAGGTTATCTGCAGCCTGAAAAATTTGGTGATCACTTGTGAAAGCTAAAGGTCACCAAGGAGTGCACAAGGAAGCATCTTGTGAGATGTTGAGTTCCTGTGAAGAGTAGCAAAGAGCATCCATACATTTTTAGAGCATGTGACGCTACGAGGAGTGTCTTAGACTTGTTACTCTTCGTCTATGGCAACCTAGACCAGTTAGGCATCAGTGTTCGAGCTTCCAAAGAGATTGAGTAAGATGACATCAAGTTTGTATATGGTTACACGTCCCCCACTCGAAAAGAACATCAAGAGAGAGCGCCTGAGCCTTGAAGGCTTGCTCTTATGAGAAGGTATTGTTCGCTATAGCCGGGATTACCTGTGATTTCACTTCAGGAGTGAAGCGTATTCTAGAGAGCACCGTTTTAGAAACAGTTGGGCGGGACCAATACTTTGACGGGAGTGGTCTAACAAGGATTAGGGAAGGCGCCATCCTTCTGGGACCTCGAGAAAAATCGTTGAGCATTCCTCTCTGTACTCCTTACTTTTTGCTTTTCCATATTGCGAGTAGTGTCTTTGGTTGCTTTGTGATATCTCTTGGTGGCTCTCGTACCCACTTGCTTGCTTGCTTGATAGGTTGTTCTTTCATAGGTTTTCCTTGCTATCTATTTGTACCTAGCTTGTTTTTTATCTTGCTTAGTTGTTCTCTTTGTAGGAATTACTTGTTAGATAGCTTGATAGTAGGAAGAGTTGAAAAAATCCTAGTAGTGTAAGTGCCCGATTCACCCCCCTTCTTGGTCACTTGATCCTCTCAATAGCTTTTATTGCAATTACAAGGAACACCATCATCATCATGCGATGTTCATGGGAGTTGTAACCAAATAGAGTCAAGTTATTTACTAATACAAGTTTCTCTTATATTAGATGAGAAACCTACAGGTACTCTAATCCCATATAAGCATTTACAATGTGCCTTTTTCTCCTCAACTGTCAAAGTATAGCTAGCTGGTGGAAGATTCTGTTTTCCATTTGATCTATCTTCTGGGTGAAGTTCAAGCCTTAAATTAAAATGGTGTAAGTCTCTACGAGATTTTAGACCATCCTTTGTCTTTCTCGGCATGTCCAGTAATGTTCCATTGATGCTATCAAACACATTCTTTGTAACATGCATTAGATCGATGCTGTGGCAAACCACTAAGTCTTTCCGGTAAGGGAGGTACTTCAAAAATATTGATTGCTTCTTAAATGCCATGCCGGGTAAAGATGTAGTTCTATTTCTTTTGTCCCCTTGCCAAAGATAACATTGATATTCTTCATCATTTCAAAGACAAGTTTCTCAGTGTAAGGTTAATCTGGACTTGTATCTTTCTCAACAATGTTATTAAAATATTTTCGCATCTTATGGTACTTGTGATTTTTCTTCAAAAACTTTCTATGTCTCATTAACACGAACTTTTTGGATGAAAGAAGGTATACAGATGTTGTTCCATCCACACATAGTACACATCATTGCCTCCCTATTGTTTGTCTTCATACTGTAAATAGATCAGGATAATCATAGATGGTAGTAACAAATATAATTGCTCTTAGCGTGAAGTACTCTCATCGAAACTCATCTCACATTCGGACTCATTCATTCCACAACATTGCCATATATTCCATCAAAGGTTCTAAGAACATATTGATACCTATGCCAGCTTGTTTTGGGCCTTGAATAAGAATGGACAACATTAGATACTTTCGTTTTTGACACAACCATGTTAGGATGTTGTTGTTAGCTTCATGACCTTTGAAGTCTCATAAAAGGTATAAATTAATTTTGATGATTGAATGAACAACCATTGGTAACGGTTATGTTGCAGGTACCACCCCGCTAATTCTACATCAACATGATGGGCCTTCTCGATGGATGACAAGGATGATCTTTAGAAGAGGAGTTACCAGGCATCGGAGGACCAAGGCTAAGGACTAGCTAGAGAGTTCATAAGAACGCTGGTACTATTAAGTGGGGTAAGATCATTTGTCTCTTTTTATACAAGTGTTAGAGGGTATGAATGCTCCTTAGATCCTCAAAAAGCACTAAAGATGGCAGAGGAAGCGAAGTCAAAGATCAGAGCTCAAGTTCAGCTGAAGACTCAATTACTAGACAGTCCGGTGAGCCCTAGAGGAGCCAGTCTAGAGAGAGGTGCTCTCTGAAGTCGGGGTGATGTACTCACGGGATAGTCCATCGGTAAAATGATCGGACAGTTCGGTGAGACAGAAGCTGAAGTCTAGAGAAGATGTCTCTGGGGATCTATAAGTAAAAGTCATAGGACAGTCCCGTGAAGGTATGCATCGGACAGTCCAGTGTCCTATAGAATGGATTCCAGAGATGGTGTTTTTCTGACCGAGGAGAAAGAAGGGTCACTGGATAGTTCGGTGGTCCAGTCAACAGATAGTCTAGTGATTGCATAAAGCAGTCAGCTTTATGGCATCACATTCCAACGGTTATTTCTGAGCTTGAAGCCTATTTAAACTGTGGAGGGGGACGTTTTCCTGTTGCCCTTGATCAGAATTGGGTGGAGCCAAGTTGTGAGAGGCCAAAGGACACCACCAAGAGAGCACATTGCAAGATTGAAAATCTTTTGAGCTAGTAGGAGAGTGATAGGGAGCATTCATACACTTCTAGAGTTCGTAGGGCTTGAGAGGAGTGATCTTTGCCTATTACTCTTGGTGTGGGCAGCCTAAACCGGCCGAGAGTCGGTGATCGAGCTTCCGAGAAGATTGTGGAGGAGATTGTGGAAGACGACGCCAAGTATATACGCGGTTCCAGTTGATCAAGAATCTCCCAATGGCAAGAACAAAAAGAAGAAGAAGGTGGAGAAAGATGAGGATGAGGAGAGTGATAATGAGGACCTTATGCTCTTGATGAAGAAGCTCGTAAGGAAAGACCCTCATCTTCCAAGAGGAACTCCGGGTGCTTCAATTGTGGCAAGAAAGACCATTTCGCTAGAGTGTCCCAAGCCCAAGAAGGAGAGCAAGAAGAAAACCTCTAGTGAGAGTGATGATGAAGAACGTAAGCCAAAGAGAAAAGTAAAGAAGTTCTTTGTCAAAAAAGAGAGCAAGAGCAAGGAGAAGAAGTCCCCGCACAAAGCTTATATTGTTGGTGAGTGGCTCACCGATGATGATTCAGACTCTTCATCTTCAAGTAAAGAAGAGCTCGCAGGCATTGTCATGACATGCTCCATCAATGAGCTACCACCACCTCCACTATGCTTGATGGCCTGAAGTTGTGAGGGCCTCGTTGAGGAAGATGATGATCTTGAGGAAGAAGAGGAGAGCTATATGATGATGAAGATGATGGACGGAGCTAAAATAATCTTGTCCTCTTCCTTGGGAAGGCCAACAAGACCATCCTCAAGAAGTCCAAGAAGATCGAGGTGGTGACCAAGGAGCATGAAGTGGCGATATTCAAATTTTGAGAGCTTAAGGGGGACTCAATGCTCTTAAGCACTCTCATGGTGTTCTACGTGAGTCCAATAAGGATTTCAAAGCGAAGCACATAGAGCTAAGTGAGGAGCATAAGGCATTGGTGCACTCCCATGAAGCTCTTGATCTTGACTCTCTCTTTAACTCTCCTAAGCATTTAATTGAAGCTTCTACTTCTTGCAATCTAATCCTCTCTGAGGAGAGTAATACTCTTGAGCCATTTATTTTGAAGAAAGACACGAAGCTGAAAGAGGAGAGAGAGGTCGTGATGAATGCATTTGAGCGGCTTACTAGAGGAAGGTAAATTCAAAAAGAAATCCTAAGCAAGAACCTCATCAACAACCACAACCACAAGAGTTTAGGATCATATCCTTCCTCTATCAACATCATTGGCAACCAAGATGAGATACCCAAATGGATAGTCCCGCGCATGGTGGATGACTACTTTTGTGAGAAGTGTTGCCTTGATGGTCACCGCTCCAAGATTGTCCCAAGGTGAGCGGGCCTAAGATTATGCCTAACGCTAACCTTTTCTATGAGGATATGCACTACAAGATTTTCAGAGACAAAGATAGATAAGTGAAGGCCAAACCGCTCGGACTGCCAAATAACAAGAGGATAATAAAAAAGATATGGGTCCCCAAGGTGATCGTGGACCGAGAGAGGAAGCCCAAACTCTCTAGGGTTCCCAAGAAGAAGTGAGGGGGCCTAGGTGTTGGACTGTGAAGCAAATTGAAGATTCTTGAAGTCCACCACATGTCGATCGAGCTTCAACACCAATCTACTCTTTAAGGAGGTTTTTCTTGTACATAGTACAGTTGGTTTCTTTTCTTGTATTACAAGGTAGTTAGGACTTCTCCGTGGACTAGATGTTTGCACTATCATGCATCATGTGTAAAAAGATAAAAAAAAGAACAAAAAAATTAGATCGATGCCTAACCACCTTGAGATATCCATATGCATGGGGGAGATCTTGAGAAGGTAGTTTGGCCATCTTAAGGTAAAGCAACAGTCATATGGTGAATAAGCTTGAGATGGGTCAAACTTGGCACCGAGTAAGTTTCTTTATGCAATATCTTTAATTTGCTTGCATATACATGGCATGCTTTAAATTCTTTTGCATTAGACTAGCTTGTTTGCATGCATTGCACATAGAAACCACGGAGGAGGCGTGTTACTCTATGGAGAAAGTGACTTCATTGTTCATATGGATTCACATACTCCACAAAGAGTAACCAAAGCAATTGTTGAGCTTCATGCCCATTGAACCCTATGCTTAACGGTCTCTAACATCCATTTACGTGGATTGTGAACAAGGGTTCATATATTTCCTTTTTGAAGCCTCTTTCTCACTTTGGTGTTTATCGCTCGATCTTAACTGCGATTTGCAAAAATGCTAAACTCTTCGTGAGTTGTCTATTTGCAAAGGAGTGTTTTGAGAGTTCTTTTTCTAGACAAGTGTGGTGTTTATTTGGTTCTTTGGTGAGGACACTTGAAGTCTAGAAAGAATTCCTTGTTTCTGCAATTCTTTGAGGTCACCGGATATTCCAACGCCTTCACTGGACATTCCGGTGACTATATCTTTGGATCAGTCACTTTGCGGAATTGAATAGACATCGAACATTCCGGTGTTATCACCAAATAGTCTGGTGATTGGAAAAGAAAGCGCATCCCTCTTTGGAATTGAAACTCTCTTGACACCGGACAGTCCGACTCTTTGTAGTCACCAGACAAATTCTTTGGACCTGACAGTCCGGTGATCTCCTTGATCGACAAAATCTTGGCGATCCATTTTTCTTGTGATCAATCTGGGCCGTTGATTTGTTTTAATCTAAATCGCACGTGTAATTTGCCTCACTCCAAAAATCGTGCACGTTTCCTCTTCAGCCGCCGATCGTCTCTCTGCCTCCATCGCTGCCGTGCTGCTGCGCGCTCACCGCGTGTGCCTCCACGCCGCCCGTCCCCATGCCACCACCGCGACGCTGCTGCTCCAAGCCTCGCGCCTCGGCTTGCCCTCGCACTAG
>BCLG01000679.1:98123-111414 GCA_001602295.1 Zoysia matrella | reverse complement strand
CCGCCCTGCTTTGTCTCGCACGCGCGCGTTGCCCTAGCTCGCGATCACGTCTTTGACCCTCCTTCGCGATCCAAGTTTCTCTCCCGCTAAAACTCTCGTAGGGTTTTTTGAGTTTGAGACATTTGGACGTCCTTAGGCGTGACATCCGGCACTTCTCATGCGGAGTATCATGTTCTATCACTTTCATTTCATAGGAAATGCCCTGCATGTCTTGTTTGTTAATTAATTGCGAAGATTGGTATAATTTGCTTACAGGTCTCACCTTTTATTGCTAATTGATGTGATTTGTTGACAAATTCCTGTACTTAGTGCCATATTGAGGTCATCTTTTGCATATTTTGATATGGCATTGAGTCTCCTGTCACTAGTGTCACAATTTAAATGCATTGCTATTAAATGAATTGTGGCATTAGTCTGTCGATATCATCGTTGTGCTTATTTTCTTTTAATTGATTGGTGATATGTCCTTGATTCCATCGCTAGGACTTCATTTAGAGTCGCTCACCTTTTGTGCTTACAACCTATATTTTATTCCTATATGGTGCAGTGACAGTTGGTCAGTGGGTCAGGACAGGACAGAGTCAGCAGCGGTTCAGAAGTCTCAGTCAGTCTAGATTTCTCTTGGACGGGTTAAGAGCCAGGCTCTTAATCCTATCTTGCAATGACAGGTAGTCAGTTGAGCATCAGTTGTTCTTGAGACAGTTGTCAGTATGGGCAGGCAGAGGCCAAGTTCTGAGGAGAAGGGAAAGGGCAAGGCAGTTGTGCCTGAGAAGAAGAAGAAGAAGAAGCAGAGAATAGGCAACCCAGAGTGGGACAGAGGCTTAGCTACTGCAAATGTAGATGTGCCTCCACACAGGAGGTCAGGTGCTTTGATGATTGGAGGTTCTGAGTCCTAGCGAGAGTTGAGGAGGTCGACCCGACAGAGAGTGACGACCACTGGTCTAGTTGCAGATGTGTAGCTGAGGAGAGCTCCTGCCAGTAGGCAGTCGAGAACCGCGGAGGGGGAGGCAGCCCAACGAAGTTCACAGCAGAGGACACAGAGGTGTCCACATCAGAGGACTAGAGTTTGTGAGGTGTGCACTACTAGAACCGAGAGAGCTTGTCAGGTCATGGGCAGGATTGCAGAAGCTGAGACTCCGACCTCTCGTACTACACTTGACCCTATTCTTGCTGCCAGGTTGGACGCTATTCAGGCAGAGCAGACGGAGTAGAGGAGATACCGAGAGGAGCAAGATGAGCACATTCACCGAGAGAGGGCCAAGTTCGAGGAGAGGATCTGACTCGAGTGGCTCCAGATTGAGAGGCGGTTTCAGATGGAGAGAGAGCTTGCTGAGGAGAGGAGACGGCAGGACAGGGAGTTCTATGAGAGGTCTCAGCGCTCTTAGTCAGAGATGGCAGCGGCCATATCTTATATGTCTACCAGGATTGGAGCTATTGCATCATATCTCCAGGGGATCGGTATGCCACCATTGCCTGCGTTCCTGACGACTACGCTACCGAGTCCCTTGCCAGTACAGCTTCAGCGAACAGCTCGTCAGCCGCAGTATTTGTCAGTTCCAGCCTTCACAGCAGATCTTCAAAGTCAGCAGTAGCCCACTTTTACGACTCTGCTCTCAGCCTCGCTTTCACCATTCGTACCTTTTGGGGCAGTTAGCACTTCTATGACTAGGTAGAGTTAGTGTACATGTTACCACATCTCAGTTCTCCCCAGTTTCCTCGCACTCTATGTTGCCACTGTTTGCATCAGCTGAGCTTGGAGTTTTAGTTCTGGCATTTGAGTCAAGGATGGCTGTTGCTAGTTCTCTGTTGGCGCCCAGAGTTCTATCTTTTGAGTCTACCGCAGTCGAGTCAGCGACAGTTGAGCCACCACCTGACTCTTCACAGCCAGAGCCTTCCACCACCACAGTCGAGCAGCCCAGAGCTTCAGATGCAGCTATCCTGGTTGAGGCCGAATATTCAGCAGAGGAGGCAGCTTAGGCCCTTGCCAGCTCAGATCAGCCAACTTCAGTTGATGGCAAGAAGCCCTCTCCGACGTGTTCCTCTGGTTTGAGAGTCTTTAATGATTCTAAGCAGCCTGGAGGAGATGTTCAGCAGCAGCCGAGCCAGCTTCAAAGGAGCAGCAGCCGATCGTCACTGCACCCAGCTTTTCAGCCGCATAGAATTAGTTATTCTGTAGGAGCTTGTGTGAGAGACTTGTGGTGTATCACCTTTTGAGTGGCTAGCTGTCTAGGGGGAGGCCGTGGATGGGTAGTTAGGGCTTTTGAATGTTATTTGGCGGATTTTATGGCTCTTCTGTGACATTTTGATGAGCTTGTGATTGTTTTTGACTCTTTTAGCTCATTGAAATGCACTTGGTTTTGTCTAACCCCGTGATTTCATTGTGTATGGCTCCAAGTGCTTTATCTGTTTTGCAGGTCCCTTTGTGCACGTGCGCTCCCGTTCTACTCTTTATCGTGCATCTTCTTTGTCAAAACTAGTGTTCTCCCTCTCTATATACTTCCTCAGTGCCATCTTTCTATTGATTAGATGACAAAGCGGGAGAGAGAGCTACCAAATAGAGGGTGAACTCGAGGAGAGCGACGCTTCCTACTCATGACAAAGGAGGAAAACTCTTGCAAAATTTTTCTAAGGAGTCATCAAGGTAAGAGGGTAAGTGTTCTTTTGAGATGCGTTTTATTCTCTATCTTCTTTCATCTTGTTTGAGCTGTTTGTGAGTTATTATGGTTGTCATCAATCACCAAAAAGGGAGATTGTTAGCTTCATGACCTTTGAAGTCCCCTAAAAGATATGAATTGATTTTGGTGCTTGAATGAACAACCATAGATAACGGTTGTGTTGCAGGTACCATCCCGCTAATTTTACATCAACATAGTGGGCTTTCTCGGTGGATGACAAGAACGATCTCTAGAAGAGGAGTTTTTGAGCGTTGGAGGACCAAGGCTAAGGACTAGATAGAGAGTCCATAGGAACGTCGGGACTATTAAGGGGGGTAAGGTCATTTGTCTCCTGTCATACAAGTGTTAGAGAGTGTGAATACTTTTTAAATCCTCAGAAAGCACTAAAGATGGCAGAAGAAGCAAAGTCAAATACCGGAGATCAAGTTCAGCTAAAGATTCAGTCACCGAACAGTCCGATGAACCCTGGAGGAGCCAGTCCAGAGTGAGGTGCTCTCTGGAGTCGAGGTGATGTAGTCACCGGACAGTCCATGGGTGCAATGACTGGATAGTCTGGTGAACCAGAAGCTAAAGTCCAAAAAAAATGTCTCTAGTGATCCAAAAGTGAAAGTCATCGGATAGTCTGGTGTCATATGGAATAGATTCCAGAAGGGTGTTTCCCTGATCGAGGAGAAAGAAGGGTCACCGGACAGTCTAGTGGTCCAGTCACCGGACAGTCTGTGATTACATAAAGCAGTCAGCTTCATGAGATCACATCCCAACGGCTGTTTCTGGGCTTAGAGCCTATTTAAACTGTGGAGAGAGACATTTTTCTGTGTGCCCTTGATTAGAATTGTTGGAGTCAAGTTGTGAGGGGCTAAGGAACACCACCAAGAGAGCACATTGAAAGATTGGAGATCTTTTGTGCTAGTAGGGAGAGTGTTAGGGATTATTTATACACTTTTAGAGTTTGTAGGGCTTGAGAGGAGTGATCTTTGCCTATTACTCTTGGTGTGGGCAGCCTAGATCGGCTACGAGTTGGTTCTCGAGCTTCCGAGGAGATTGTGGAAGACGATGCCAAGTTTATACGTGGTTCTGGGTCCCCCGCTCGAAAGAAACACCAAGAGGGAGCGCCCGAGCCTTAGAGGCTTGCTCTAGTGCTTGGATATTGTGTGCGATAGTCGAGCCGCCAGTGACTTCACTCCGAGAGTAAAGTGTACCCCTGTGAGCATCGTTCCGGGAATGACGGGAGGAACCAGGACTCCAATACTTCACTCCGAGAGTAAAGTGTACCCTTGTGAGCATCGTTCTGGGAACGACGGGAGGAACCAGGACTCCAATGGGAGTAGTCCAACAAGGATTAGGGGAAGGCGCCTACCTTCCGAGACCTCTGAGAAAAAATCACTGAGTATTTTTTATCTCACTCTCTTTACTTACCGCATTTACTTAACGTTTGAGTAGTGTGATAGGTTGTTCTTTAGCTCCTCTTGGTGGCTATCGTGCTAGTGCTTGCTTTTTGTTATTTCTTTATCACTAGCATTGTTAGAGGTCTTGGTCTACTAGAATTGTTTAGGTTTGCTTTCGTTGCGATCAAGTCTTATAGTTTTAGTTTGTAGCGAAATTAATGCTACAAGTCCACCGATTCAACGCCTTTTCTCGGTGTCTTTGATCCTTGCAGTTGTACATCGTGAGTATAATAGGTCAAGTGTTGTGTACAATTCTATTTTCACTGAAAGGATTCATGTTGTGAGTACTTAGTGTGAACCTTATATTGTGAATCTCCACAGCATACTCTGGATAGAGTAAATCAAATTTTTTTCCATTGAGTTGCATCTGCCAATTGTCGAAGCTTTCCTTTATTCATCATGCGCTTTTCAGAATGTCAAGGCATCAGTTCGGTGTCCCAAGGGTTTGAGAATAGACGTTTCAAACGATCAATTACTAGAAGGTACCGCATCACCGAGGCAAGAATTTTCTCTTTGTATCCACCTCATCGGAAGTGTCATCACCAGTGTCTGGACCAATAGAATTGTTCTTTCCTATCGATTTCCTTGCATTGCCTGCGTGCACATGGTTGTAGCTCTTTTTGTAATGGCTAATGCCGCATATGGAACACTTTTGTAGAAATTCATACTCTTTGCAATACAACATACAGTGATCGGGGCATAAATGTATTTCTTAACACCTAGTGACAGCGGACATATAAGCTTCTGAGCTCTATATGTGGTTGTTAGAAGTTTATTGGGTTTTGAAAGTATTTTCGCTAGCAGATTCAAAAGCTCTATGAAACTACTATTAGACCATCCACTGCAAGCCTTCAACTTAAGAAGTTCAAGCACAACATGCAACATTGTATATTTATCACATCCATTTGTTTCCTCATATAAAAGGTCAATCGATGCTTTCTCCAACATCTCCATATTATCTAGACCTCATTCAACCCCCATTACAAGAAATATGTTGATCTGTGACAATCATATTTCATCATGGATTGAAGAAAAAATCGTCATAAAATGGTATTTGTGACAAAAAGTTGTTTTTGTCATATATCTCACGTCATAGATTAACCCACTTGACGTTTTTTCAATTCTTATCACGGATTGAGAAATCTATGACATTCCTAGATCGTCACAAAACAGCCCCGGCTGGGCCCAGACTTTTGTGATGAATTAAATTGTCACAAATCATCCCTGGCCCAACCGTAGCCCAGACTTTTGTGACAAATTAAATCGTCATAATTTTGATCTACGGTCAAGTGCAGCCTTTCAAATTCTGAATTTTCAATCCATTATTCTCAACATGCTCAATCCACATAAGACAATCTCATCTATCCAATTCTCAAGAAACAATATATATTAAACTCCATCTCATTACATTAAAAAGTCCCAAAGCCCAAGGCCTACTGGACAGCCACCAGAGCGAGGATCAGGGTGTTTGGGCCAACTCCAAGGTCGGCCGACCTGGGAGGTCACCTGACCCACTTTGTCCACTTCTGTCTGAGCCCTTTGACGTGGAGTTCCATCGCGCCCTCGCCAAGTTATCCTCCGAGGTACACTTCGAATATTCTCTTCGGGAATTGCCTTTGGCTAACTATAAAAGGAGGGCACCTCCCCCACTTCAAGATAGACCACAAAAAGGTAAAAATCTCCATTCCAAAGGCTATTAGCACTAGTTCTTAGAGTTTAGAAGATCAGAAGAGAGTGAGTGGTATCAAGGGGAAGTGTCGACCTTGTCGACATCTTCTCCATGCTGGTACTCCAACGAGTGTATCTGACGATCGTGCGTAGGAGAAGCGGGCTTGTCCATGTCTTCTTCAACATTGTACTTTGGTGTTGCTCTCGAGGGGTGGTGGGACGAGTGTTGGACCTATCGACACCATCTTCAAGCTTGTACCTTTACAAATACTTCTTGGTTCAAGTAAAGTGTCTGTGATTCTCTTGCATGCTCATATAATCCGTTAATTTTATAAGATATAGTTCTTACTGATTACGGGTTCGTTGCTCTATATTGCTTCGTCCTATATTGGTAGTGGGGTTAAGCATAAATGTAGTGTCTAGGATAGTGGTTACCTTTGTTTATTGCGAACTCCACGGTCTGGAGATGTAGGCGGCAGATGGTGATAGTCCTGTCCATCATTTGTAATCCTTCTCGGTTCAGGTACGTAGTAGTGCTGTAAGCCAGAGCAGTTTGTGAATGCAGGAGGAAACCGGTGCCCAAAGTAATGCACTAGGAATTGATCTTATTTTGGAATACTCTAAGAGATGTGCTACCGTGGTATTTTGTGCGCTTGCGAGTTTATCTATGGTCGTAAGAAATACCAACAAAGATGGCATTACGAAACTATTGGAATAACTTTGAGGAACTTATGAAACTTAAGCCAACTTTAGCGAATTTCAAAAGGTTAAACTTGAGTAAAAGGGAAAATGAAACTAAATATTCATTACTCGCCGCCGCCGCTGCTACCACCTAGGAGTACTTTGAGTTTTGCTTCCATCAAAGAGAGGGTCACCAATTATTTATAAATAGGGACAAGTTCCAAGACAATGGGTACTCTCTCCATTTTAGAACAAGTGCTCATCTTAATTTCGTCAAATATTTCTTTGACAAATTTTTTTTTATAAATATAAATTAAGTTTAATATATAATATATTTTTAAAAATTCTTATGATGAATATAAAAATACAAAGCTCATACTGTTAAAGTTAATCGAATCTATAAAAATTATTAATCAAAATTAAATGGCATAGATTTCAAAGAAACACTTAATTTTAGAACGGAATCTTATCTCCCTCTCAAAACTCCCTCTTTCTTTCTTCTAATACTACCGACGGATGCGGCTGGTGAGACGGCTCTACTGTTCTCTTCTCTCAGCTGGACGCGTGGACCTGAATATTCTTCTGCAGCTCAGCGCGCGACCAGGTTGCAACCCGCTCTTTCTTCTTCTACAGTATCGACGTGCGGAGCAGTAACTTTTTCCCTTTTTTACTGTAGCAGCTGCTGGACCGCCTGCCTCCCACTCACTTATCCTTCTGCTGGTGGCCCTGACTCATTGGCCTCACCGCAACGCACACTGACCGAGGACCTAGCTAGGTGGCCAGGACTCCTCCGCCACCTAGCTCGCCCTGCCTGGCTGCCACACTCCAGATCTTAGCAGATGGCCTTGACACCTGCGGCGCTCCCTGTCTACCTGGCCGCACGGCGACAGACCTGCTCCCCAACTTGGCTCCCAAACTCTAAACAGATGGCAACGGGTAAGGTTCAAATTGAGTGGAGAAAAAGCCTGCCCACTATAAAAAAGACAGTTGGTGAGATTTGAGACCCGAACAGCACATGGGTGAAATTTGAGACTGCACCCACACCGTCAGGTGTCGGCGGGTCTCGAGCGCCTGTCGAATTGATCTGGAGGCAGCTGTCAACTCTGAAAAACAAGCTGCAGTAGACGATATATACCAGCAGTACGGACCTGGGCGGGGTTGCTAAAGTCTAGGTGAGCTGCGGCCGGGGCCTCCAAAGTTTGGCAGGGTCGAGGTACACCGGCGGGGTCGAGGCTGGTATAGGCGACGAGAACACGGGGCGCGCCGGAGGGCGGCTGTTGTGATACTGGCGCATGGGATGCCAGACGCCTGTGTGGACAAAGTGGGGTGCGGGAGACATCGGCGCAGGCGACACGGGTGGGGATGACGCCGACGCAGGGGCTAGAAGACCGCGCTGCCGCCTACGCGTCTGGGTCGGCTAGACAGAGTGAATGAACTTAGATTGTTGCCGTTTCTGTTTTTATATGAAGGGGGGTCGTGTGGGTTGGGCTTAAATGAGTCATGAGCCAATTTTCTTAGGACCCAGCGGGACACCAGCGGTGCGAAGAAAAGTCCGCACCCACACTTGAATCGGGCTCGGATCTGACCCGTGAGTTTGATATTGCCCCTCCACCAGGCGGTGCAAAACCTGACGCGGACCTATACCCGAGACTCAAATTTCAATCCCTAACTCAGCTCCTCTTATTCACCTCTGGCGCATGCTAAAAAGATCTTAAGACAACTAACCAAGTGACAACATACACTGGGTTCAGGAATTGAAGTAGAGTTATGAGATTAGGTCTTATTAATTGTTTAGGGAGGTGAGGGATAGCATATAGCCTTCGTTGTTTGAACATAGTACCTCTGAGTTAGCCACTCTACACAAAACGATGACTAAAGTGCAAGAAGAGTGACAGACATAAATACATAGTGCGCATCCTACAAGAGGCTGTGCAGTAAGTGAACTTTAAATGCGAGGCGTAACGTGTTCTCTATGGAACTGGGCTCAACTTTAGACCCGAGCTCTTGTATCTCTAGGTCACTCACACCTTCGGTGGCAGTGCATGAAAGTCGCACAGTGTGAGGTCTCGATGTGGTGGTAAAGGTGATGCCCTTACAAGAGGGTTCGTCATGAGATAAATTTTTTTCATCCATGTGATTACAGTCATCGAGCTCATCGAGACCTTCGGAGAGAGCGCCTAAATTTCAGAAACCGAGGAAAGCAACCACAAGGGGTGCGAGGCCAAAAGACGTGTGAGCCGTGGAGGAGACGGAATAAAGATACAACAGGGGTAGGGGTAGGTGTAGGGAAAACTAGGAAAAGTGAATTGAGATTGAACTATGACAACAATAAATAAAAAGATAAAGTATGTCCTGACAGGGACCGAAAAGGATTGTTTACGTATACTTGACGTAAAATCCATATAACCAAAATGGTAATACTAAATAGGGGTAAGAATTAAAACCCATGCATGTTAATTTATATGGTGCTATTTGTATGACCTTCTAGGAAACTTTTATTTAGCTTTATTTGACAAATTAAAGACGTTCTATATTTGGCAGGCATGCAGGGAATAGTCATTTAATACACAGCCTTGTAAAACAATCAATAGTAGTCATGGAAAGATAAATAAGTACTAGATAATTTCACCGGCCTGGACATAGTTAATTCTTGCCAAACCAGATCCATTTTTAGGCTATATATATATATATATATATATATATATATATATATATATATATATATATATATATATATATATATTTAGCGAGTTCAAGCATGAAGCTGCACAGGTACCTTGCGAGGCTTACAATGGACAGACGCCATGCGGTCATTCTCATCCTGGCTCTCCTGTCAGGCCTGTCCTCGGCAATGCTTGCGGAATGTAAGTTCGCAAAGATAGGATCTCGGTCCGAATAGATCTTTATAACATCATTTACATTCTACTACTCGCAAAATTTTGAGGTAAACGGAAGGAATAATACTGAATTATATCTTTGTATTGTCTCCGTTAAGCTCGAGGCACCAGCGACACGGATAGTGGTAAGATCACGGTGCAGTGCTGCACGGCGAAGAAACCAGGGCCAGCGCCTAACAAGCCCTTGATCTGCTGCACACCCTTCGCTAATTCTAGATGCTTTGAGTCTAAGGAAGATTGCAAGCAAGTCTGCTGCAAGGGCTCCCATGTTTTGCCCCTCCTCATATGATAATAATTTTGACGATATATTAATAAACATCGGCAAGTAAGAATTTTGTCAAGACTGAGATGTAGTACTTCAGTTTGCCTATCCTCTGTTGCGTGCGTTACAAGCTCGAACCAAGTATTAATTTATGGTGACGCTGATCACAAGTACGGAACTCAAACATGAATGGATTTTTGAATGTCATTGGCCAAGATGATTTAAAGATCCATACAAAATGTCGTATGTTGGAAATATAAAAAAAAAATAAGTATTTGCTTGCCAAAAGGTGGTGGCAATTAAACATAGAAGCGTCTAGATAACAAATTGTCAGGAAAAAAATATGAGGTTTATTTTAGCAACCAGACATTGTATTTACACTATTCTTAAAAAGGTAACCCCAAACCTACTGTACTGAATCTTGACCCATCGAGAGACCATTCTAATGTCCAGATTCCAATAGCTTGAAATGGATCGACATCTGATTCAGACACTAACTCAGTCTTTTATTTCTGCTAATAGGCTCTATCTTTATACAAGAGCACAGATAAGGTAAACCAACTCCTCTTCTTTCACCTTCTTAAAGGTGAATCACCAAATCGATCTGAGGCACTGAATTTTGGAAGGAAACAAAAAAGATAACTGTTGACGCCAAAATGGATCCCGGGCCAATGCACTACTCGCACGTCCGTGTGCAGAAACACTGGCACCGCCTTGACATAGAATTTAGGAAAGCACCTAGAAAACCCGCCTTGGAAGGGACCCGACAGAGGAGGATCTTCTTAGGGTTGATCCGGGCTCGAGAAAGAGGATTAGGGTTTCGAGAGACAAAAATATAAAGGCAAATGATAGGTTCGATTGGGATTCTTGTCAACCGGCCCATGGGTCTCTGTTTTATAGAGGTGGGATGTTCTTACCCCGTGAAGCAACGAATCCTCTCAATTAGGAAACAAATTGAAATTGATCTGCCTAAAAACTTTCTAAATCGATACCATCGGACTGTCCGGTAAAGTGTCAGATACTCCGGTGACCGGAATCTCTGGTGTCATGCCAGAGGGTGCGTCGTGTAAAGTCTCAGAACCCGAGAGGGCTTGCCGGATAGTCTGGCACTATGCCAGATGATCCGGTGTGCGAAACACCTGAACCCGAGAGGGCTTGTCGGATAGTCCGGCACCATGCCGGAGAGTTCACTGTGCAAAGCACTAGAACACGAGAGAGCTTGTCAGACAGTCCGGTATTGTGCTGGACACTTTGGTGGGCTAAACATCCGAACTCTAGAGGGCTTGTCGGATAGTCCGGCACTATGCCAGACACTCTGGCGGGCCAGATGCCTTAAACCTGAGAGGGCTTACCGAACACTCTGGCAACGTGCTGGACACTCCAGTGTTTTGATGATTTTTAAGTGTCAACATATGCCTCCTGTTTTTTAGTGAAGTTTCTACACCATGAAACATTTCAAACACTCAAAAATCACTAAGGGCGATGGTTCTTTTAACTCGTCGGCCATATCATCATTCTTGGCAATGATATTCTCAATAACGGCCGTTTTTCTTTTAAGCTTCTTGCCATACACATGGATGATACTTTTTCAAGTATCGACCATTAAGGGCCGTGGGCAATGACTCTCCTCGCATATTTCCCACCATATATGTATTTTTGAGAATGACTTTTACTATTCTATAAGGCCCTTCTCAACTAGAAAATCATTTTTCAAACTTATTGCTTCTTGAACCTACGGGCAGAATAGTTTTTCAAACCAATTCGCCCACCTGAAAAATCTTGAATTTTACCTTCTTGTTGTGAGCTCTATCTACTCTCACTTTATCTTTCTCAATTGCCTTCAAAGCACTCAACCGCTTATCGGTGACCTCATCAATATTGTCCAACATTAAGGAACAATACTCGCTAATGGACAAATCATTTTGCTTAGCTAACTTCAAGGCTCCTAGATTTACCTCGACGGGTAAAATAGCCTCTTGTCCATAGATAAGTTCATAAGGGGTCACTTTAGTGGCTCCATGTCTAGATATGCGATGAGCCCATAATGCCTCCGTTAAGACATCATGCCATCTTTTAAGATGATCTTCTATCTTTTCTTAATGAGCTTAATCAATATTTTATTACTAGACTTGGTTTGGCCATTGGTCTGAGCATAATATGGAGATGAATTGAGTAATCTAATTTTATAAGATTCGGCAAACTCTTGAACATGATCGGATGTAAAAGAAATATCTTGGTCGGTAGTCAAAGTTTGAGGGATGCCGAATCTATGAATGATATGATCGGTAAGAAACTCAATTACCTCTTTGTGTGTCATGTTCTTTAGAGCAACCGCTTCGGTCCACTTGGTGAAGTAATCCATCACTACTTAGCACGAAGCGGTGTCTCTTCGAAGATGAAAGATGTATTTGCCCTATAAAACCTAATCCCCATCCTCGGAACGACCACAGTTTTATGATGGGGTTCATCATGACAGCGTGTACCAATTGAATATTGCCAAACCTTTGGTACTCTTCGCATCCTTTGTAGTAGCGATGACAATCGGCTATCATGGTTGGCCAATAGAATCCGGCCCTCCTCAATAACCATTTTATTTTTAGAGCCGATTGATGCGTAGCACAAATACCCTCATGGACTTTCCCCATAGCCACTTTTGCTTCTTCATCACCTAAACATTTCAAGAACAAATCATCTCCCGTTCGGCGGTATAAGTTATCATCAATCAAAGTATATTTGAAAGCTATATGCCGAACCTTTCTTTCTACACTTTGGGTTGGGCTACGAATGTATGAAATTATGCGAGATCTCCAATCAAGTGATTCGGCACTGTCATACTTCAATGTGCTAGTATTCGGATCGTCTAATTCTAGCATTTCAAGCATCGGTTTCTTAATGACTAAAAATCTACCCTTGTTAACATTATAACCGGATGTTTCTTGTGCCAAATCATTGGTCTTGCTGTTTTCTAGCCTAGGAACATGATGTATATGAAACTTGTCCATTCCTTTGACAATATCTAGGAACTTGTCTAAAATGGCATTCAATGATCCATCTAGGCATTGAAAATTTCAGGCAACTTTTTGCACTACTAACAGTGAATCGTCGAAAGCCTCTACATGTTTCACCCCCATAGACTCTAACATCACCAAGCTGAATAACAATGCTTCATATTCGACTTGATTGTTGGTGTAATCATACTCTAATCGATTTGAGAATTCAAAACGCATATCATGAGGTGAAATCAGCACTACTGACCATCTTTGCAAACCGATCCATCAAAATACAATTTCGAAGAGGTAAATGTCACATAACCAATATCATGCTCCAAATCAATCCGATGTTCAACAATAAAATTAGCAACAATTTGGCCTTTCATGAATTTCAATGGTTCCTATGACAAATCATAATCAATCAATGCATATGCCCATTTACCAAACCTACCCCTAGAAATCGGTCTATGCAACATATATTTAATAATATCGGGTTGACAAGCAACCACACAAGCATTAGATAACAAATAGTGTCGCATATTGGTGCAAGCATGATACAAAGAAAAGCATAGTTTTTCGATGAGATCCACGAAAAAAAAGCGCGCTTAAGCGCCCACGCAGGCGCGACTATTCGCGAAGCGGAGGCCCGCCGCTTCGCTTCGGCCCAAAAGTG
>BCLG01000679.1:86991-98010 GCA_001602295.1 Zoysia matrella | reverse complement strand
ACAGAGTCAACAGACCGAAGGTCGATATATAAGCCGCCTAGGGTTGAAGCTCCCTTTTCCCGACCTCGCGCCCCTAGTCCACCGTCGATTGTGGTCCGTCGCCGTCGCCGTCGCCTGGGCTGCCATCGCCGGCGCTGGTCCACCGTCCCTGCCTCTGGTCCGTCGGACACGCCTCCCATTCAGCTGTCCCCGGCTCTAGTCTGCCATCTCCGGCTCCAGCCTCCAGTCCGCCGTCCCCACCCGTGCGCGGTGCGCCTGGGTTGTCGTCGCCGCCGCCGGTCTGCTGTCAGCCACTCCGGTCTGCTGTCCCCGTGGACTGCACCAAGGTACAAGGTCTCCACCTTTGCTTGTCAAATCTCTGCTCCTCGTTCTAGTTAACTACTTCACTGCATCTCTGCTAATGATATGCACCTTTGCTTCTCAAATTTCTACGCCTGTGATTGTCAATTAGCTTTTGCAGGAATGCTTTATGCTTGTGTTCATTAACTGATTGTGTAATTGTTATGTGATTGTGAACCACGAACACATGATGCCATGGTCCTGTACTCTTGTAGGATGGCAACACCAACAAGTGAGTCGGATGCAGGTGCAGCAGCAGTGGCAACAGAGGAAGTGTGTGTCATGAAGAGGAAGTTAGACGATGTAGGATGGGAGTTTGGGGTGCTAATTGATCCTAACAGCTAGGAGAAGGTCCGGTGCTTGCTTTGTGGCCATGTTAGTTCAGGAGGGATTTATCGGCTAAAGCAACATGTTGCACATGTTGGTAGTGCTGTGGAAAAATGTAAGAAAAGTTCAAAGGAGGCTAAAGACAAGTGCAAGAAATCACTTGAGGGGGCACAAAGGAAGAGGAAGGAGAAGATAGCTCGTGAGCTAAACTTAAGGGAAGAGGTAAATGTTTTCCGAGTTGGAGGAGAAACAGAGGATGAAGTGACTTGTGTTGGAAGCTCAGAGCCTCACAAATTAGGCCCCATTGACAAGTGGACAAGGGCCATTGATCCTAAATCAACACAAGTTGAATCTATGAAGCAACAAAAGATTAACCAAGAACTTTGGAAGCAAAGAACTCATGAGGTCCAACGATATGTTGCACGATGGATGTATACACATGGTATGTAACATTTTTGCTGTTTTGATATGTCAATGAAATGATTTCTTGCTGTTGGTTGTGGGCTAGCTAACATAGAATCATTTTTAGTTTTTGCAGCCATACCATTCAATGCTATCAACAATGATGAGTTTCTTCAAATGTGTGAAGCAATTGGTCAGTTTGGTGTTGTCTTTGAGCCTCCTTCCCAGGACCATCTAAGGGGAATTCTTTTGACCGAAGAGTATGAGAGAACCAAGAGTTTGCTGCAAGAACGTGAAGCTGAAAAGATGAAGAATGGATGCTCTATTATGACAGATGCTTGTCTGATAGGAAGAGGAGAAGCATAATGAACTTGGTCACAAATTGTGCTGATGGAACAACTTTTTTAAGCTCAAAGGAGATGTCAGATGTATCACACACAAGTGAAGTCATATTTGAACTAGTGGACAAAGCAATTGAAGAAGTTAGTGAGGGTGAAGTGGTCCAAGTTGTGACAGACAATGCATCTAATAACATGGGAGCTAAAAAACTATTACTTGAGAAAAGGCCACACATATTTTGGACTTCTTGTGCCTCTCACACAATCAACTTGATATTGCAAGGGATTGGCAGCTTGCCAAGGTTTAAGAAGGTGATTGATCAGGCAAAGGCATTCACCATCTTTATCTATGGACATACAAGAACTTTGGAAAAGAAAGATGACCTAAGAAAGATGGTGGTTGATAGCAAGTGGGACACATTGAGAGATGTTAAGGGAAAGAAAGGAAAAGATGCAACAGCAACAATGATGAGTCCAAACTTTTGGAAAGATTTGAAGATGTGCATAAGTGTTTTTGAGCCTCTGGTCAAGCTCCTTCGTTTGGTTGATGGAGATGTGAAGCCATCTATGGGATTTTTGTATGGAGAATTAATCGAGGCAAAGAGGGAGATAAAACAGTGTTATGGTAACATGGAGGCTCGCTACAAATATGTGATGGCTATTGTTGATAAGAAGATGAAAGGCAGACTTGACTCTCCACTACACCTGGCTGCATATTTGCTGAATCCTCACTACAGCTATGTTGAAACTTCAAACTTTGATGAAGGCACAATAATAGAAGGGTTTATCAACTATGTTGAGACCTTCTATTATGGTGATGAAGACATGCAAGATCAGGTTGTAAACACTGAACTAAGAAAATTTCAATGTAGGGAAGGTTCATTTGCAAAGAAGCTTGCTAGGACTTATCAAAACTTTGATTATAACCTAGGTAACATTGTAAATCTGCTATTCTTTGTAAATCTGTAATGCTTTGTAAAATTTAAATTGTTGTCCTGTTTTTCAGCTTCATGGTGGAGATTATATGGAACTGAGACACCTGGGTTACAAAGGATGGCTATGAGAATCCTCTCATTAACTTCAAGTTCTTCGGGTTGTGAAAGAAATTGGAGCATTTTTGAAATGGTTAGCCACCTAAATCTCTTAATTCTGCAATCTGAATTGTAATCTCTATTGTAAATTGTAATCTGTTTTTTTGTGTCCTTTGGAGGAACATACCAACAGGAGAAACAGACTTACTACTGCCCGTCTCAACACTCTTGTCTTCATCCAATTCAATGCCAAACTGATGAGCAAAAGAGAAAAGATCAAGTCCAAGAAAATTAGTGATGTCCTTTTATCAAGTGAAACAACTGAAGCTCAAGGTTTCCTATTTGAGGGTGGTGATGACTGTGCACTTGTCCACATGGATGAGGAAGATGACGAAATGCCCGTGACAAATGCTATGGGAGTGGATGAACAACTTGAAGTCTGTCGCAGTTCAAGAATAAGACAGCTTTATGAAGATGAGGAGTTTGAGTCTGAAGATGATGATTTTGAGCTAAATGATGACATGGATGAAGAATGAGGAGAGCTAGATATCCTATCCTGAAGTTGGTCATGTGTGTTTAAGTGTGTAATGAACTCATGGAGAAGGTTTCTTTCCTCTTCTTTAATCCCTCCGGTATGGTTCATCACTTCATCTTTTTTCTCTTATCTTGAAAATTACAAGTTTGCAACCCAAAATTAAACATATCGAGAAAAAAGGCTTGCTACAGTACAAAACGCTTAGGCACCGTTTAGAAATGCTTAAGCACGCCTAAGCTCTAGGCGGAGGGTCACCGCTCGCTTAGCGCTTAGCGCCTAATTTTTTCCTGGATGAGAGTGTACCATGTTTGCGCATCAATCAACCGTCGGCTCATGTATGTGATCACATACTCTTTCCCTTTAGCTTTTTCATCAAAACAGCAACCATCACATCATCTACCGCTGCTATTTAAAGACGAAAAGGAACTCCACCCTTGGGCACCATAAGAATCAGCAGCGAAGACAAGTACTCTTTAATCTTATCAAAAGCTTCTTGTTGTTTTGCCCCCAAGAGAACTCGGTTTCATTCTTTTACTGAAGAATAGGAGTAAATACATTGATTTTTTTCCGACAAGTTGGGTATGAATCTCTTCAAGTAATTTACTTTGCTTAAGAAGCTTTGCAACTCTTTCTTGCATGTGGGCGCTTGCACGTTCTGAATTGCTTCTATCTTCTTAGGATATACCTTTATGCTCATTTCATGAATGATGAACCCTCAAAACTTTCTGGCCAATACCTCAAAAGCACATTTTAGCGGATTCATTTTCAAACCGAAATGGTGCATTTGGTCCAAGGCGAGATGCAAATCGGCCAAGTGAGGATTTAAAACAGTTGATTTGATCATCACATCATCTCTGTAAACATCCATGATGATACCAAGAAAATTATGAAAGATAAAGTTCATAGCTTTTTGGTATGTGGAACCCGCAATCTTTAACCCAAAAGTCATGACAACCCATTCAAACAATCCTACAAAACTGGGGCACCTAAAAGCAGTTTTAGACATATCATTTTCAGCCATGAAGATTTGGTTATATCTCGTATTACCATCAAGAAAACTAAAAAGTCAATGGCCGGGCGCATCATTAATCAACAAATTGGCTTTGGTCATAGGATACTCATCTTTAGGAGTGGCTCTATTCAAATTTTTAAAATCAATGGAAACTCTTATCTTATAGGTGTTCTTCTTCTCCACCGGCACAATATTGGATATCCATTCCGCATACTTGCAAGGCCTTATAAATTTTGCATTAAGTAATCGATTAATTTCTTCTTTAATCCGATCATGCAAATTCGGGTTAAATCTTCTCATCGATTGCTTAAAGGACCTAAAACAAGATTTTATTGGAAGCCGATGCTCAACTAGCTCGCGGCTCAACCCGAGCATTTTATTATAAGACAATGTAAAACAGTCCGCATATTCTTTCAACAACCTGATTAACTTCTCTTTGTAATAGACTTTCTGATTTTTGTTTATAAAAGTTGACCTCAGATTATCATTGCTACTAAGATTCACCTCCTCAAGAGGATTGGCCGATGTAAATTCTTGTCCTAACTTATCCATGCCTTCTATTTCTTTTATAGTTTTACACATATCGTTCGTGTTGGACCGATAGTGTTTTAATCTCTTTTGCAACCATTCTAAATTTGACTCCATTAGATCACATAATATGGTTGAGCCGATTCTCCATCAGCTTCACATTGACAGGCACAAAACCATATCTAGTTACACTAAGAAAATCATAATCCGTCAAGTCTAATCGGTGAAGCACTTGACGGTATCATGTGACAAAGAAGATGATTCGGTCATACCAACACAAGCCGGTGCATCTGCATGAACAACTTCTACATCATCACCAACCCATTTTATCAAGAACTGGTGCAATGTAAAAGGAACACACCTATTAGCGACAAAGAAAGCAGTAGCCATGGTCTTGCTTCCAACGGCGAGCTCCACAAAATCGACCCCTTTAGCTTCGATAGGGTCTCCTCCTCCTCTCATACCATTCAAAGTCACGTTGGGCCGAATGAGCTCGTCATCAGCCTTACCTAGCTTCTAAAACAAAGAATATGGCATTAGATTAACAATAGCACCACTATCTACAAGCATGCGAGAAATTGGTGTCCACTAATATGACCCCTCACATAGAAAGGTTTTAAATGTTTTTTGATTCCTTGGGCTTCTCGAAAATAGCACTCTTCGGCCCAAAATCGAATTGTGCCATAACCTCTTCTTCCTGTACTAAAGAATAATCAGAAAAAGACAAGCAAATGGTATTGATTTCCTTACCTTCCTGAGGTGGTGTAGGCTTGTTGTCCAAGAGGTCATCATCGTCAAACTCGGACATGTTGACGTCTCCATTGGGTGAAGGCGCTGCAAGGCCCTCTCCCAATGTGGCGTCGGCCGGACCCAGTGCCTCCGGAGTAGATACCGCATCCTTCGTCCCTCTTTGTCTCCGCCTCCTTCTCTCGGATTTCACGGAGGCACGACCTTTGAAGCTTCCTCTTTTGAGTGTGGGTCAAACTGGGCGGACATCACCTCGGTTGCATGTACTTAAAAGAGCTTTTGCTGCTGCTAGCTTCATGATCATGGGAAGCCTTTTCGACCGAATCATCCAACATGATCGGTCCCATGAAAACTCCCCCGATCTTGACATCGGTTGTGTCGATTTTAACGAAACCTCTGGATGCACTCTCAAGATGGATAAAAGTTGTAGGGGCAGGCTCATTAACGTGCTTGGTGCGCCACTCTTGCCTAGGAGCGGTGGTGGAGCCCCCTCTTCTCGCATTGACCGGTTGAGGCTCCAACCGGTGGGAAATAAGGCCGGAGAGCCTCTTAAAGACATCTCCTCTCGGCACGTTCCATCTCGAATGCGATGGTGGCTATGGCATCGGAGGAACGGGCATTGGAGGCATGGGCATCCATGGCCCCATGTACGGGTGCCACACCGGGAACAGCGGGCAAAGCATAAGTGGAAACCATGGCGATGGCATCCCAAACCCATGGGGAGGAGGAGGAGGTCCACGAACATCCACCGCTTGCCTCATCTCCTTCCTAGGTGGGCTGCCTCCTCTCGGTGGTGATCTTAGCCGCTTCACGGACCGATTGTTCAAATCGGTCTTTTGATTCTTGTACTAGGCCATGAGACGGTCGAAGGTGCTTTTGGGCGTCATCTTCTCATCCACGGCCTTGCCTACATTTACCTTCTACTTGCCCATCTCATGATTCTTCAGTTTTATCATCTTGGGCTATGAAGCTTGTCCCTTGGTTCTCGAGCCATGGATCGTGACTTTGATGGACTCTTGATAACTAGGGGACTTCTCTAGTACCACCATTCAAGAAGCGCCTTTCTCACTTGGAGAAATAGGCCTCTCCTCCCCGATGATCACGTTCTTTCTCTTGGTTGTATTGGCTTCATGAGGCTGAATCAACACCTTGGGGTTGAGCTCTAGAGTATTGACGGGGAATGGAAGCTTGTTGATCTGCATCTCCTTGAGACTCAATCGTCCCTTATTGAGTACCGATTGGACATGTCGACCAAAAACATTGCAATCATTAGTAGCATGAGAATAATAATTATGTCATTTACAACAAGCACTACGCTTAATCTCATCCGTCGGAGGTAAAGTGTATGCAATCTTAATGTATCCACCTTTGTGCAGTTCATCAAATTTTTTCTCGCATTTAGCCACATCAAAGGTGTATTTCATATCGTCGAACCGGTTTGAGCGAATCACAAGCAAACAATTTGACCTTAGATGGCCAAACAAACTCAATAACCAAAATGTCATTGGAATCATTAACGAAGCTATCCGAATCGTACTCCACGACGTGCACGCTGTGGCGGGTCTTTTAATCGTGTTTTATCTCTTTGCTTTGGCTTTCTTGAGCCGCAGCTCTATGTTGGAGATGAGTGAGCGTAAGAAAATCATGTTCCTCCAACTTCTCTCAAAGGTGTGACCGTAATCCACTAAAAGCTAGGTCACCTACATCTTTTTCAGAAATCATCAAATTAAAACATCGGTTCTTAACATCTCTAAACAGCCGAAGATAATCAACGATGGGTTCATATTTTTCTGCCGAACCGATGTCAAATGTGACAAGTTCAACTCGTTGTCTTCGGAATAGAAATGATCATGAAACTTACGCTCTAAAGACTCCCGCGTATAGATGGAACACGAGGACAATGATGAAAACTATGAAAAAGCGGTTCCCGTTAGTGATAAAGAAAATAATTGCACTATTAAAGCATCACTAGAAATCGCCTCTCCTAGTTGCGTGATGTATTGGCTAATGTGCTCCCAATTGGTCTTACTATCTTCATCATTGAATTTGACAAAGTCAGCACACGCCATCCACTAGGATAAAGGACCGAATCAAAATATGTGGGGTATGGTTTTTGGTAAATTCGGTCTCTCCTTTTGATATCTACCCCTAGCATCTCACGAAATTGCTTGCTCAAATCTTTCTTAATGTGAGCCATGCACTCCTTTATATTGGCGATGGGTGGTCTATGGGACGTGCCCGGCGGCGACGGGTGCATATTCATTTTCATGGCGCTAAATTGTTCATTAGATATGGGGCCACGAGGAATACCCGTACCGCTAGGTGGGATGTGTGGCGTACTATATGCAACAGTACGGTAAAGAGAAACAAAATTGGTCAATTCCTTCAATCGGCTTGTGGCCAGATTGGAGATGCTAGTGATTGGCTTGACGCTAGTGGGAGGTACTACCAAAGCATTGGTTTGCACATGAGGCTGAAAATAGTTTGCCCACTAAATGAATTCAACGGCATGCCATACAAAGGTTGTTCTACACTAGACATGTTAGACGCCGATAAACTAGTAGAAGGACCAACATGCACACCATGGGTAGAAGATGATGCAACACTAACATTTTTAAATGACTTAGACAAGTTTTCTAGAATCATGTGTTGCATATCATTAGTTCAGACCTTTTTTATGTCGGTAAAATAATATGAAAAGTCTTCAAAAGTAACGAGAGGGTGTGAAGGTGTTCTTACATTGGTAGCACCCATGGCCGCGTCGTCGATGACGGTCAAAAGAACGGCTTCTTTCAATTGAGAGACCGCACATTAACGATCCTTCTTGATGCACTCCAAGTACTCCAGAGGCTCCTGATCTTCTCGCGCCTCCTCGGAGGCCTTCTGGCGCTCTAGGGATGCCTTGCGAGCCTCGTCGAGCAACTCCTCCAATGAAGGCATGACTATGTTTATCAATGAGATCTCGGAGGTCATGGTGCGAGAACCACGATTCGGTTTGTGCAACTGAAATCCCTCATCTCCAGTGGAGTCACACAAAAGTGTGTTGATGCCAAAATGGATCCCGAGCTAACGCACCACTCGCACATCCGTGTGCGGGTGCACCGGCACCACCTTGACGCTGAATTTGGGACATCACCTAGAAAACCTGCCTCGGGAGAGACCCCGTCGGAGGAGGATCTTCTTAGGTTTCACACCCGGTTTTATATCTAAAACCGAATGACCCTTTATGTGTTCCCAGAAACAAGATTCACACATAAAGTGACTTCCTTAATGTTAATTAGAACAACGTCTCGAATAACTAACTATTAGAAAAATAGACTAAGAGTCTTATTGAATTACATACCAAAACAGCGAAAATGAAACGAAAGCGTCTTGGGCTCCACAGGCAGTTGATCGAATAGCTCGCTTAGACGTCGGCTCCAGAGTCTTCAATGTTCTCCCAATCTTCTCCCTCTATCGAGCAGCAATTATAAAGGCAAGGTTGAGTACGGAATGTATTCAGCAAGTGTGGGAAGTATATGACATGTGGCAAATATCAAGGAAACAGACAATATAGGGTTTAATTGCATAAAGCACATATTAGAGACACACATTTCCAATTAAGCACCTATTTATTAAGTAGAAGACATCGCACCTATAAACAGGAGTATCAATAAGAGAACCAAATCACAGTCTCCACTGTGATTCACCAAACCAAACCAATACCAATTTTCACTAATCATGTGAGGGTCCATGCAACGCTCGTGACCGTGAGCACGGCTCTCATGACAGTTTTACACTCTACAGAGGTTGTACAAATTTCTCCACGAGTAGTGATTTCATCCCCTATTGCCAGGTGACTAAAAAGAATCTCCATTATGCATGTGCCGTCGCACTCGCACACTTCCTCTGGTGTGAGGGCCAAGAGATAACTACAAGGATTTTCTATGACTTCCGCCAGCTTGTACGTGTCCACTAAGGTTTCACCCGTCGGGCACTAATCGAAAACCCGAGAGACCTCTTCTTGTGTCGAATGGTTCCCGGGAGTAACCCTCCCTTCCCCACACATCTCTCTCCAAGCGGATCTAGGCGTAACTCGCTTTTCCCGCTCCACCGTTTGGCATGCACAGAACTGGTTTTCATCACTTACTATGCCAGACCTCGCCCATTCTTGGCATTGTGACTGCACGGGAACACATAGATGATCGCTCTACGAACCGGTCCTTAGATTTGGGAAGATAACTTACCAAGGGACAGTGACGTAACCTGCACACAGCCCTATACCAAACCATATCCCCCAAATCCTAATTTTTAAGTTGCTACAATTTAACCCATTAATCCTCATGAAGCAAGTATAATAATAATCCATTTAATAACACCCATCCTGACAATAGCAAGCTAAGCATGTGATCTACCCAACAATAAAGTGAACTAAGGCGACAAGGCATCATATAGAAAACTAGGAATTTCTATTAATAGGTACGCAGTCAATTTGAAACAAGCATGCAATCTACAAGATACATATTTTGAAAATAGGCACAAGATGGTCAAGGACACTTGCCTTGCTGCTCTTGGGAGTAAAAGTCGACAGTCTTGAACTCCTGCGGTTGGAAGTCTTCGATGAAGTGCGGCTCCGGGACGAAGTCGCCTATCGCAGGAGAACACAAACAATCAATGAATGCGACAAAACAGAACAAGATTAGTATGATGATGTCATAAATGCATAGATTATTTCGATACGATCGTTTTGATATATTATTTGCTGAAATCGAAGTTACGGTGCAAAAGTTACAGCATTTATAAGGTTCAGAAACTAATCTGTAATTAATAATTAATTACCGGAGACCTATCTGTAATTTATAAAATTATTTGAGGACTAAAATGTAATTTCAGAAAAGTTCAGGGGTTTAAATGTAAAAGTGTCATTAGGCAGGGACTAGTTTATAATGAAAAATAAGTATAGGGGCTTTTCTACAAAAGATTATTATAATTAATTTCCAGATGGATAATATTATTATATAATTATAGATTAATCTGAAATTAATTAAGCTAATATCTAATTAATTTTTTTTAATTAATTGAGTGCTGATGTCATGTTGATGCAATAAATATTTGATTTATTTTTATTCGGAAAACATGGTTTAACCTAGGCCCTTGATTTCAAACTGAATCGATCTGATAATTTAGATGACGTGTCTTAATCTGGTGCGTCGGATTTAGATCCGCTGGATGAAGTAATTCGGGTGACATGGCTTGATCTGGGCCTTCGGATGTGGATCGGGTGGCCGGGTTTTAAAGGTGGGGGTGGATCTAATCTAATCCGTCCGATTTGAATCAGACGGTCGAGGCTGATAGCTCCTGGGCGACGGCTTGGCCGGCTCGGCCAGAGGGCCGACGACCTCCGGTGAGCTCGACTGGGCTCACCGAGGCACGGATCTCGACGGTAGTCGGCTTAAAACGACAAGGAGAGAGAGTGTAAGCTCACCACGGGGTCGGTCGGGTGCGAGGGGGGCCGGAGAGGGGTGTGCGACGGAGAGGTGCCAGCTTCGGGGTTCGGCAGAGTCGAGGAGGCAGTCCAGGCGGCGAAGCTCGACGGGAACCGGTCTGGCAGGGGCGGTACAGTGCTGGGGAGGCCGCCACGGGGTCGCTCGTGGCCGAGGCGGCTTCGAGAGGTGGCGCGACGGCGAGGTGGTCGAGCTTGGGTTTCAGGAGAGAGAGAGGGGCCGAGGGGGGCTTAAATAGGGAACGAGGGAGGCGGCCGAGTCGGGGGCGGCGTGGGGC
>BCLG01000679.1:58678-69584 GCA_001602295.1 Zoysia matrella | reverse complement strand
AACAGTATTTGGTCTATTTTAAAAGGCAAATTTTAAAATAGACTTAAATGAATATGAACTGTTCTTTTATACTGATCTCGAGGCTTAAATTTTTCTTTTACCTCCTAAGAGGTAAAAAATTTTATAATTATTAATTGCTGAATAATTTAATTTGAAAAGTTATTAGTGAATTTTGGTAGGTAACAGTAATCAGGGCATGTTTCCTTATATAAATCAATGGTTGAGTTAGAATTCGTTTCTTACTTTCTAGGAGATGAAATAAAATCACTTTGTCTATTTTAAAAGGACACTTTTAAAATGGCTCATAAACTAACGTAACCACATCTGAGAACTGCCCCTATTGAACTGAGTAGAGTGCATTTAAATAGATTGAGAAGTCAGATCATGCCATTAAGCTTTACCTCATTGGGTTGCGGAGGTATAGCATTGTCAAATCTTCAATTTTTCATAAAACCATATAAAATGTCCAATCAATTGAAAAAAAAACAGAGAGAGAAAGGAAGAAATGAGGAGTGGGAAAACCTAAATATTGCACCTTTGGCCTGTTCCTCAAGAACATGAAGTGACACAAATCCCGGAGGTGTTAACTCAGGCTGTCCAACATCAATATCCAGGTATCCAACGTTCTTATATCTGTGCAAATATAGGCACCGCATCACTATAAAATCTACGAATGGTCATGAAGAAATTTTTTTTTCTATTATGCCAAACTCAACTCTACGATCAGTGATCAATCCGTACACTGATAACTGCATAGCATTACAAAATTCTTCATGAAAGCAACTGGAGACAGGAGAACAGAGCAGTCCATTTTTCATCCACATATATGAACAATGCAAATGCAGCTGTGCAGTATTACCAACAAGCAGAGCAGGCTCAAACAGAGCACATTTACACGGAGAATAGGATCGCACAAATTTCGGTAGTCGTCAGCAGAGAAATTTGAGAAAGGAACAAGAAAAAATCCCTCTTCCCGGCTACTTCTTCAAAATAGAAGAAACTCCAAGCCGTACCACAATTGTAACGAGAGAGACCAGAGATGAACTTGGTCGCGTTAAGTTGAAAGAAAAGCAACGTTTCGCGACAGGGATGGGATCATGGGAGAAGGCTTGCTAATGGCACGGCTCACCTTTGGAGGGTGTTGAGCAGGAGGCGGGAGAAGGCGGACTTGCCGCTGTTCCCGGTGCCGCACACCGCCACGATGGGCGGCGGCCAGGTGCAGGAGTCGTACGCCACCGCCTCAGCGGCTTCCTCCCACTCCAGCTGCCTCGCAGCCGCCGCCTCCTCCTCGGGCCCCATGGCGCCGCCGTTGAAGCCGCAGACTCGGGTCTCCATGGCAAGCTACTCTCTCTCTCTCTCCCTCTCTCTCTCTCTCTCTCTCTCTCTCTCTCTCTCTCTCTGAATTCACTCTTCAGAATAACTCTGGATGCTCGTCCGGACATAAAAAGCAGACGGAGGGAGGGGTCATGCGGGCCGCGACACGGCGGCGTCGAGGTTGTCGTTGGTCCGTACGGCGATCGGCGGGGATCTCTGTGCGGAATGCGCGGGGTCTCCGGTTCATGGAGTCTGTGCCTGGAGGGATAGCAGTTTCGCCATATCTTGTATAATGATGGCACATGTCCACCTGCAGGCTCATACAGCTATCCATTGATGGGAACCCTTATTACACCTGCATACGGAGGAGAAATGATCGACTTTCATCAATGGCGGAGCCAGCAATGAACCCAATGGGGCACGATCTACTTCGTCTGCTGCTGTTTTCGTAGACTACTCAGTGCTCTCTTCTCCACGAAACAAGTGTCCTTTTGAATTTTCAAACTTTTTATTTTGATTATTCATCTTATTAAAAAAATTAAAAATTATTTATTTTATTATGAATCGATTTATTATTAGAAGTACTTTAAACTTAATTTGTTTATTTTTATATTTTTATAAATTTTTAAATAAAATGAATAGTTAAACATCGATTTCAAAAAGTCAAAAATATCACTTATTTTGTGACAGAGTGAGGAGATTCTTTGCTATGTAACTTTGATTAATAATTTATATGAGTTAAATTAATTTAATCATATGATTTTTATATTTATTATAAAAAATACTTTTATAATATATATTTAATATATATTAAAATTAATTTATATTTTTATAGAAATTATTAGTCAAAGATATATTTTACTAAATTCAGATGGACACTTATTTTGAAATGGAGTAATATTTATCATTCATTTTCAGATACATGGCTGCCATAGATATTAAAAAATGTACCCAACCATGTCCATTTCTCTTTCGCAGTTCCCTCAATCTTCGGCCAATAAATTGGGTGACCTGAATTAGCCCTCCAATTTTCCGGCTTCTCATCTTAGCTTCAAATATTGTGCCGTCTTCTATTAGTACTCTAAATAGATAGCACCTTCATCTTTTCTAAATTATTGCTATTGTTAACTTTTAACATTATCTTTATCATTCGTCTTATTAAAAAATAGTTTAAATGTGTAAAATTATAAATTAGAAAAATTGGATCTCTAGCACCAAAAGTTACTGCCTTCCAGAAAATATCATTGAAAGTTTAGACCTCCGAAAAATAGCACTAAAAATTGCACATTACTTTGAAAATTAACACTCTATTAAACTTAAACCGTTTTAATCTCAATTCGCTTAGTATGCATATGAGAAATGATGTAAGTGGCCCCGATTGAACAGAACAGAAAATGAATCGAACTTTATCGACTCTCTCGTGCTGTCCGTCCCCCCTTCTTCCTCAGGTGCTCTGCACCTTCTTCTACCAGCGCGCCCCTCCTGCTGTAGGTGCGCGCGACGCGCGACCTCTTACTCCAAGTGCCTCCGTCCCTCTCCTTAGGTACTGCCGCACCCCTCTCCTTGTGTGCTGCTGCCGCGCCCCTCTCTTCGGGTGTTGCTGCCCCATCCTCAGGTTGTGCCGCCCCTCCTCCTCCACAAGGCACGCTGCTGCACTCTCCATCCACCGCTCCACCACAAAGCCCTACAGGGTTGAAGATGCATCCCTGTAACACTTCTGAAGGGTAAGACTCGAATATTACTTTTTTTATATATTATTGATTAATTGATATTACATTGTTTTTATTGGTATTACATTGTTTTTACACCTCCATGATTTTGTATTGCATATTGTTTCAATTTCAGAAAGATATACATGTGCAAGCACAAGCAAGGTGAAGGGAAAAGAGGCCACAAAAGGGTGGATAGCCAACAGAGCAGCAGATGTACTAAGAGTTATTCTATAGTAGGAGCAAAAAAGCTACAACAGCAGCTTGAATAACAGTTTTCAGTAAAATTATCATGTAGCAAGGTGTGAGAAGGAAGGCAAATGGCACTCAAAGAGCTTCATGGCACTTGGGAGAACAGTTTCAAAATGTTGGGGAGTTTCAAAGCTCAGCTAGAGGTAACATGCCCAGGAAGCATAGTGGAGATGGATTGCAAGAAGATAGGTGGTAAAATTCATTTCAGTAGGATGTTTGTAGCAATTAAAGCATGTTTTGATGGCTTTATGGTTGGTTGTAGACCCTACCTTGGGGTTGACTCAGCCCACCTCACAGGTAGATACAAAGGACAGCTAGAAGTGGCAACTTCAACTGATAGGCACAATTGGATGTATCCCGTCGCTTATGGTATTTTTTCCAAAGAGGATGAATCAAATTGGACATGGTTCATGACATAATTGAGGAGAGCAATAGGGACACCCTTTGGATTGACTTTCCACATATGCATGTAAAGGACTTGAGAAGGTAATCCATAAGGTTTTCCAAGGTGCAGCTGAGCACAGAGTGTTTTAGGCACCTGATGAAGATTTTTAGGAATAGGTTCCAAAGACTTGTGTTTGAATTACATATGACCATGTGCTTAGGCATGTACACTTCAGAGGCACCAATACCTATGATACAAAATATCAGAGTGCAGTACAGAAGCCATGTGCTTGAGCATGTAGAACGAGAAGCATGGCAGCTTCACCGTCTACTCCAATTAGTACAGGGCTGTCACACCCGGTTTTATGGCCAAACCAAATGTATATATATGTGTGCCTAGGAATAAAGTTTCACACATATAATGACTTCATTAGTGGTAAAAAGTAACTTGTCCAATTTATTACAATGGTAAACTTATTACAAAAGGACCATAGGTCTTAAGAAAAGTACACAGCAAGCAGCAGAAAAGCGATCAACGAGCGTGGTCATCCACAGGCACTCGACTAGAGAATTACTAGCCTAGACTTCAGCTTCTTCTTCGTCGTTGTACTCCCAAAATATGGCCTCGATTGAACAGCAATGAATAAGGCAAGTTTGAGTAAAAAAATGTACTCAGCAAGTGCAGAAAATGCATGACATGTGACAACAATAAGAAAAAGCTAGACTTGGTTTTTTTGCTAAAATAGCCAAGAATACAACCTTAATCCTATTTATACATGAATAAGTTTAACACCTCATAACATTCATACCTCAAACTATAACCATTCTCAAAATTTCAACTAATCATGTGAGGATCCATGCCGCTGGTGACCATAAGCACGGCTGTTAAAACAGCTTTACACTCTGCAGAGATTGTACACGTTTCTCATGAGTCGTGATACTCCTGCGGTATGGAGTATCCTTACACACTTCCGTGGTGTGAGCTAGGAAATCACTACAAGATTTTTCGGTGGTTTCCTTCAGTGTGTACGTGCCCACTAAGATTTCACTCATCAAGAGCTGAGAGGCCCCCGTTGTGCCAAATGTTTCAAGAAGTACACCCTCCTTTCCCCACACATCTCTTACCAGGCAGATCTAAGCATACACCCGCTTTCCTTGCATAGCCGATTGACATGCACAACATTGGTCTCTGCCACATACTACGCCAGGTCATACCCATGTTTAGCTCATGGTTGTACTGTTATCATGGGTATTCCCTCCATGAACCGGGCCTTAAATTTGAATAATTAACAAACCCAGGGATAGCGTCGGTCCAACACCGCACACCTCCCTAACTACCAGTCATCCAAATCCCTAAGTCCCATGTCACTAAAAGATCAAATTTTATTCCTCATGTGAGAAATAAAACATTTAGTCTAGTTGAATACTTCTTTCCCCACTTAAGCATGGCTAAGCAATAATCTACCCATTACCAAATAAGGCAAGACCAATGCTAACAAGGAATAGTATTAAATACTAGTAATTCCTAACATGGGTGTGCATTAATTTAACACAGAAATGCATACTAGAGATAGACATTTTTAAAACATAGGAGCAAGATGTTAAAGGACACTTGCCTTCTTGACCAGCTAAGAAATCTTCTCCCATCTCAAACTCTTGGTCTTGGAAGTTCTTGTACAGCGGCTCCGACACGTAATCGCCTAAAGCATACAACACAAAAGCAATCAAAAACCATGCATAAAAACAAAGGGATTTCAGTATGAATATGCCATGAATGCAAGGAGCATGATGCTACGGCCCACTATATCTGGGAGTTAACTTTCCCTTAACTTTGAATCTATGGAGACCTCTTATTGGAGAAACCTTGAGATATACAAAATCACCTATATTGAAAGTGAGATCTCTTCTTCTGTTATCTGTATAACTTTTCTGTTCTAGAATAACAGTGTTATGCAAGGCCTTCCATAAAGTGTCTTGAATTAAGACATCTCCAGACTTGCTTGATAAGTGTTGTGATATGAAAATTCCGCATACCAAAGACTTTTATCCCAACTTTTGCCATATTTTAGAGCACATGGCCGTAACATATTTTCTAAGATTTGATTTGTTCTCTCTGTCTGACCATCTGTTTGTGGATGATACGTAGAACTGAAATTTAACTTAGTGTCCATGGATTCATGCAACTTGGTCCAAAACTTTGATGTGAATTGGGTGCCTCTATCTGACATTTTCTTTTTGGGTACTCCATGTAGACAAACAATTCTTGACATATAAAGTTCTGCCAACTTTGCCCCCGAATACGTGACCTTGACAGGGATAAATTGAGCGACTTTAGTTAGGCGATCCACAATAACCCATATTGAATCATACCCTACCTGAGTTCTTGGTAACCCAACAATAATATCCATTCCAATTTCTTCCCACTTCTATTCTGAAATCTTTAAAGGCTGTCATAATCCAGCAGGCCTTTGATGTTCTGCTTTTACCCTTTGACAAGTATCGCATAATGCAACATATTCTGTAACATCTTTTTTCATACCAGACCACCAATATCGGTTCTTCAAATCTTGATACATCTTGGTACTGCCAGGATGAATGGAATATGCTAAATCATGAGCCTCTCTAAGAATTAGCTCTCGAATATGATTCAGGGTCGAAACATAAATCCGTTTGCCTAACCATAGTGCTCCTCTATCATCAAGAGTGAAATCACTTGTTTTGTTGTTATTGATAAGCTGTTTGATTTCAGTAATTTTCACATCTTCTAACTGACCCTTGTGGATTTCTTCCTCCAAAGTGGATTCGACTTCCATGGTAACCGTTTCCATGGCATTTACCATTTCAAGATTAAGCCTCTCAAACTCTTTATATAATTCAGATGGTAACTCCCTTGCTAGCACAAGATTGCATTGTCGCTTCTGATTAAGTGCATCGGCAACCACGTTAGCCTTGCTAGGATGGAAATTAATTCCCACATCATAATCTTTGATCAACTCTAACCACCGACGTTGTTGCAAATTCAAATCTGTCTGTGTGAATATATACTTAAGACTTTTATGATCCGTATAAATCTCACACCTATGGCCGATGATGTAATGCCTTCAGATCTTCAAAGCATGTACAACTGCAGTTAACTCTAAATCATGAGTAGGATAGTGTAACTCATATTTCCTCAACTGCCTAGAAGCATACGACACGACTTGTCCTTCCTACATTAGCACACATCCCAAACCTTGGCGAGATGCATCATAATAAATATCGAACGTTTTAGTAATATCTGGCAAAATCAGCACTGGGGGCTTATGTCAACCTCTTCTTCCGTTCCTCAAAACTAGCTTGGCATTCATCCATCCATTTGAATTCTTTTCCCATTTCTAACAACCTTGTCATTGGCTTAGCTATCTTGGAGAAGTCTTGGATGAAACGACCATAGTATCCAGCCAATCGAAGGAAACTTCGAATTTCTGACACAGTCTTCGGTGGCACCCAGTTCAACACATCCTTCACTTCAGCCGGATACACTGCTACTCCACCAGCAGATATGATATGTCCCAAAAAAAAACTTGATCAAGGAAAAATTCACACTTGATAAACTTGGCATACAACTTGTTCTCTCGGAGCTTCTCCAGAACTAACTTCAAATGCTCTTCATGCGCTTCTTCATTCATGGTATAGACTAGGATGTCATCAATGAAGACAACTACAAACTTATCCAAGTATTCCATGAAAACTTTATTCATTATATACATAAAGTAGGCGGGTGCATTGGTCAACCCAAAAGACATTACTGTATACTCATATAAGCTATAACGGGTTCGAAAAGCTGTTTTAGGAATGTCTGACTCTCTGATCTTCAACTGGTGATACCTAGATCTTAAATCAATCTTGGAGAACACTGTTGTCCCTTTTATTTGATCAAACAGATCCTCAATTCTAGGTAGGGGATACTTGTTCTTGATGATAACTTCATTTAGGTCCTGGTAGTCTACACACATCCTCTGAGTTCGATATTTCTTTTCTACAAAAAAAGACTGGTGCTTCCCATGGTGATGAGCTTGTTCTAATAAATCCCTTCTCTTGAAGTTCTGTAATTTGTTTCTTAAGCTTAACCAATTCATTAGCAGGCATTCTATATGGCCTTTTAGAGATGGGTGCTGTAACACTTCACATTTTGAATAAAAGTATCAAGTTGTTAATTCGGACTTCCGAAAACCGAGCTCAAAGAAAATCAAAATGAGTTTCTAGTTTAAATTTCAAATTTAATTTAAGCTTCAAAAATGCAAGCTCAAAATTTTCAAAGAAATGTTGGGAATAAGAATATCGTTTGAAAGGTTTCGTAAAGTCTTGGATTTTATAAAACTTTGTAAAGTTCTATTCAAAAAGTCAAAAGGCCCAAATAAAACTCCTTTTATTGGTTTCCTGCTTTCTAAAATCTATAGAATAAAATTTATTTTGATTCTAAATTGGACCCAAAATTAAAAGTTGTTTCTCTCGAAAAGAGTTATAACTCTGCAAAGTTCAAAATTTATGGAGCTTCAAAAAGGGAACAAATGAATGCAAACTAAAATTTCAAAATTTGGGTTCAAATTTTAAAAGATCAAAACTTTTCAGAGAAAATATGTGAAATAAAATTTTTCTTTGAAAGACCTTATCAAGACTTGAATTTAGAAAATTTTATAATACTTTATATAAGAGTATAAAAGGGGCCAAATAAAGGTTTTGTTTCAATTTGTTTAAATATATTTTTGAATTTATAACAAATTTTTTAGTTATAATTTGAACATGACCCAAAAAGGAAACTTGTTCGTTTCAAAAAGTTTAACACTTCTGCAAAATTTGAGAAGAAGTGGAGCTGGGTAATTATGTGTTTCAAGCCAAAAACAGTGCAGCTTTGAGATGGCAGAAAAATCAGAAATTAAAAGAAGATGACGTCCAGAAACGGTCTGAGTGCTGCGACACTATCTTTTGGTCTTTGAGCCTTGTATCTTTTCTAGGCCCATTAGTATTAGGGTTTGCCCCTAAGGTTGACCTAAACTCTATAAATTCAGTAGCCACCGTCATTAGAGATAGGTTTTGATTAGTTTTTTTTTCCAAACAGTTTCGCCGTTTGACGGCTTGTTGGTTATTCAACTTCGTGTTTCAATCTAGATTTCGCAAGTGAGTTGCGTTCTTCTTTGTTCTTGTTTGTGTTCTTCGATTCACAGGCAGAGATTAGCCTTCTTGGCGAGGTCAATTGTATGGGCACGGTTGATAACCAAAGGAGAAGTGGTGCTGCGATTGTGGAGTTCGAATCATATTGATTTGAGGCCGGATCGATTATGTGTCGCATCTCCGTCAAATCGAGAGTTATCACGACCTGACGGAAGATCGAAAAACACGTACACATCAACTGGTAATCAGAGCTTCAGATATACTGTCAGGTTCACATCTATCCTTGTTTATTTTGCATTCATCCTATCGTGCACAGAAAAGCTGCAACACAAAAAAATTAGTAGATCTCTAGGTGTTCCCCTGTCCAAGCCGTGTTTAGCCTTTGCATAATTTTATTTCAGAGTCCGTAGTGTTGAGTTTGTGTTTTGGTTGCTAAATTTCGTGATCTTTTCGTATCCAGGTGTTTTCCTTCATCATTCATCCACATCGTGTGCAGATCTGTTATCGTGTCACATCTGTTAATTGTTTCTTTTGCATTGAAAATTTATCCAACCCACCCACCCATATTTCGATCACAACCATATACACGCTTCATATATCCACATCTCTATATTTATCCGCTGCTCAATCATCCACAAAAACGTCCACAAAATTCGCATCCAATTTGAAATCTGAATCTGTTTTTAGCCTTTCAAACAAATCTGATTTGGAGATCCATCATTAAAATAGTCATAACTTTTGTTTCTGCACTCCAAATTAGACATATAAATACTTTTTGGATATCTACAGAAAATGTCACATCCTCCCATGATTCTAGATTCAACAAATTCATAACAGAAGTTTCTGTTTTCGCGCTCCGAAGTTTTAGCACATATTTAACAGAAATTCGAGATTTTCTCCAGGCTACATCTTTTATCATATTGATCTGAAATTTCATTGTGTATCATCTTTTGTGCTTTTGGTTCAGAGAAAAATATCTGAAAAATAAATTAAAAATTAAAAATTTTGAAGACCAAGAAGCCGAGAATTAACCTTCGCTGATTTTTCAAGTGCTGAACAGTTCGTTGATTTCTGAAGCCTTATCATTTGTATTATTGCTGCCCTTTGATATCTTCAATCATATTCTTGTAACATCTGAAACTTTTCATAAGATTGGGCCAGCAACTAGAACATAATACTTAGAACTCTTATTCAATATTACTATCTGTTATAGAATTGTGTTTCACTAATCATTATTTCAGCCCTCCAAGCTCCACATATATACCTCGGATCAGCACTGTATTTGACCCTGTAATTGTGAAATTACGACTCTTTGATTTCTCCTGCCACTGGTCGCACCATCTTTTGCTTTGCTTTGATAAGAATCTTACAAGAGCTCGGCAAGATGTTTCCTTTTGCGGAATTTTCACCACCCACTCACTATAGTTGCAGGAATAATATTTTTGTTGTACATATGCTATTTTTTAACCATGACAGGAAGAAAAGGAGGTGAATACAATAATATTGCAACAAACTTTGCGAGATGTAATCTACCGCAAAGAGATGTTGCACATAATCAAAAGACGCATAAGTTTCAGACCATTGCTACATCATGTCCTTCCATGAGTAACTATATTCTTTCATCTCTTTTTTTATATGATGGTTTAGATTCTACTAAATATATTGTTTGAGAAAATGATATGGATAATCTATTTAGACAATGTCGTATGAGTGAAAGGAGAAAGCTTTTGAATGTTGGTCATGCATTAGTTGATCATGCTTTAACTTTGTGGCAACATTTCTATATAACAAAAAAATATTCTCTGACATGGAGTGATGCTAAAATTTTTATGAGAATTTTTTTTTGATACATCTTTGAAATCTATGTCTAAGTTGTGATGAACACTCTGGAGAAGGAGTTTTTTTACTGTACCTTCTATTGCATCTAATATTTTGCATGAAATTGAGATCAAACAAGAAGATGAAAGCGATACATACAAGCAGAAAGAACAGATACACAATGTTCCATGCATAGCCCAAAATGATATTGATGATACCACGCCAAAAGATATTGCTGAAAATGAGGAAAAACTTATTGAACATCGATCTACAAAAAG
>BCLG01000679.1:25384-47245 GCA_001602295.1 Zoysia matrella | reverse complement strand
CGCGCACGCGATGGCGCAAAACTCGGAGCGGCGCGGGCGCGCGGGCGGCCGAACGGTTTTCGGCGCCAGCCGCCAGATGAGTGAAAAAGAAAAAGAGAAAGAGGAGCAAATGAGTTAGGGTTAGGGTTGAAAGGAGTTCCACCCTTTTTATACCCTCCGAAAAATGAGCGCATCCGTCAGATCTCGATCCAACAGTTCAAATCGCGCGATGGCAAAATAGGCCAGATTTGGCCCAAGAGGGAGAGAGAAATTTCGGCCCAAGCCCAGGTTGGCTTGTCCGAATTGCAACAGGCCAATGGGTCAGGCCGAATTTCAATTTCAGCCCAAAAGAAAAGTTTTTCTATTTCTTTTTCAGAGGCATTTTTAATTGATTAATTAGGTAATTTTTTGCCTAATTAAATCTGTTAAAATTTGAACCAACGAGATAATTTTAACAGAACAGAAAAATAAAGTAATTGCTTCTGAAAATTAAAGAAATTTTGTTTTCCGCTGCGTACTTTAAAGAAATTATTTTCATTATTAAATTCAAACCAACGGGAGAATTTAATTTTAGAAAAATAGTAATAAATTTTAGATAATTATGATATTGTTATTCTCTGACCAACATTGATAATAACAATATTATAATTTTTGTAATTGACATTTATATATTTTTTCTATTTCTGCCCAACGGTGATATAGATTTAATGTATAATATAAAATTATGTGTCCTATTTTGACCAACGTTAAAAATAAGACATATAATTTTACTGTTTTTTATGTTCTCATTTATTTGATTTGTTTTCAGGCGGATACAACTTAATAAGTTGTATCAAAGAGATTCTCACTCTCAAAAGTGACAACTATGGAGAGTGGAAGAAAAAGATAGACCTAGCGTTTATCTTGGCTGAGGTGGACTGTGTCCTAACCACAGCATGTCCCACTGAGCCTGAGGAGTCAGTGAGGAAAGAGAATGAGACTGATGCTGCATGGCAGACAAGACAGAGGGATTTTGCTCCCTTAAAGATGTCCTATGATCTTGAGCATAGGAAATAGACCACAGCCAACAAAAAATGTATGGCTGTGATAAAGAACACGATTGAGCCTGCAATTGTGGGTTCAATCGCAGAGTGTGACACCGTTACAGAGTACATTGAAAGAATAAAAAGTCAGTTTACTGGCTCTTCAAAGACATACGCCACACAAGTCATTAGATAACTTGTGAATAAAAAGTACTCTGGTGGTAACGATGGCATTAGAGAGCACATACTGAGAATGAGCAACATGGCATCGAAGCTCAAACCAATAGATCTGGGTCTCAAGGATGCACTCTTTATCCATTTGATTTTTACTTCTTTGCCAAAAGAGTTTGAAACGTTTATTGTTAACTAAAATATACAACCCGAGTCTTGGGACTTGGAAAAGTGCATAGCAATGTGTGTGTAAGAGGAGGATAGAATTAAAGCTTCACATGGTGGCTCTATCAACTATGTGAAAGATAACAAAAGAAAACACTTCAACAACTACTCCTCAAAGAACAGGAGAAAAGCCCCTGTCCATCAGCCTCAACAGAATAAATTTGCAGTGGACAAAAATCAGTGCCTTCACTGCAAGAAGACGGGACACTACAAGAAGGATTGTCCCTCATATCTAAAGATGATCATGGCAAAGAAAGGTAAAAACATTATTACCTTTATAAATGAATCTCTATATGTGCAATATTCGAAATCTACTTGGTGGATTGACTCTGGAGCAACTGTTCATGTTGCTAATTCATTGCAGGGATTCCGTTCGACGAGGACTACGCAAAGAAGAGAAAGATGCATTAAAGTTGCAAACGGAGTCCAAACTGAAGTTGAAGCCGTTGGCGATCTTTCATTAGAGCTAGCTAATGGCTTCATTCTTATACTTAGAGATGTTCTTTATGTACCCTCTCTATTAAGGAATTTGATTAGTGTTTCATGTTTGAATAATGATGGTTATGATTGTCATTTTGGAAATGGCAAGTGTGAAATAAAGTTTAATAAAGAATGTGTTAGTTTTGCCATCTTACAAAATGAGCTTTATTTACTATCACTACGTGATGATGTGAATGTCGTATGCGATAATGATAACGTTGCGTGCGAGATAAAAGAATCCTCGTCCATAAATAAAAATAGAAAACGAAAAAGAACTCTAGATGATTCGTCGAAATTATGGCACTGTCGTTTAGGCCATATTTCGAGGGGGAGAATAGAAAGACTAGTTAAGAATGATATTTTTCCTCCACTAGAGTTCTCAGACTTAGAACAATGTCAAGATTGCATTAAAAGAAAATATGTAAAAAAAATTAAGAAAGATGCAAAAAGAAGCACAGGAGTTCTACAAATTATTCACACGGATATTTGTGATCCCTTTTCTGTAAAGAGTATAGATGGTTATGACACGTTCATAACATTTACGGATGATTACTCTCGATATGGATATATTTATCTAATCAAAGAAAGACATGAAGCATTGGATAAATTTAAGATATTTAAGGCTGAAGTTGAAAACTAACACGATTTAAAGATAAAGATAGTCCGATCTGATCGTGGGGGGGAGTACTACGGTCGGCATACCCCGTATGGACAAGTCCCTGGACCTTTTGCAAGGTTTCTACAGGAAAATGGAATAGTAGCCCAATATTCTACACCGGGCGAACCTCAGCAAAATGGAGTAGCTGAAAAACGCAACCGTACCTTGATGGATATGGTGCGAAGTATGATGAGCTATTCTACACTGCCATTGAGCTTGTGGATGGAGGCGTTAAAAACCGCCATTCGTATTCTCAACAGAGTACCAAGTAAGTCGGTGCCGAAAACACCGTACGAATTGTGGACAGGTAGAGTTCCCTCGTTAAACCACTTACGAGTGTGGGGGAGCCCAGCTGAGGCTAAAGTATTTAACTCAAATCTTGAGAAACTAGATCCCAAAACTGAGAGTTGCCATTTTACTGGTTACCCAGAAATGTCAAAAGGTTATCGTTTCTATTGTTCAGATAGACATACAAAGTTTGTAGAAACGAGACACGCTGTCTTCTTAGAGAATGAGATGATGAGGGGGAGCATGGTAGCTCGAGAGATTGACCTTAAAGAGAAGCGGGCGTATGTGCCGACTCCGATGATTCAAGAGCCATTCTTTACACTACCTGCTGTCGCTGCACCGACAGTGCGAGACACTGTGGTGCAAGCATCTGTTATTGTTTCTCCTGTGGCAACAATAAATGAGAATGAGGAACCTGTTTCTCAGGATTCAATAGAACCTATTGCCACAGATGAGGGGGAGCAACAACAGCCTCAAACAGAAAATGTACAAAATGAAGAGGCCCCGAGGAGGTCTCAAAGAGTAAGAAGATCAGCTATTTCTGATGACTATGAAGTTTATCAGACAGAAGAATTTCAAATAGAGGATGATCCCACCTCATTTGAAGAAGCCATGAGAAGTGAAAATACTTCAAAATGGCTTGAGGCCATGGAAGAAGAAATGAAGTCCATGAAGGCTAATAAAGTCTGGGACTTAGAAGTAATTCCTAAAGGAGCCAAAACAGTAGGCTGTAAATAGGTCTACAAGGCAAAACTCGACTTCCAAGGGAATGTAGAAAGATATAAAGCACGACTCGTGGCAAAAGGCTTTACTCAAAGAGAAGGGATTGATTACAATGAGACCTTTTCTCCGGTCTCATGTAAAGATTCTTTCAGAATCATAATGGCACTAGTGGCTCATTATGATTTAGAGTTACATCAGATGGATGTAAAGACAGCATTCCTAAATGGGGATTTAGAGGAAAATGTTTGCATGGCACAACCGAAAGGTTTTGTTATGGAAGAAAGTGAAAAACTGGGATGCCGTCTAAAGAAATCAATTTATGGGTTAAAGCAAGCTTCAAGATAATGGTACTTGAAGTTTGACAGCACGATAAAGAAATTTAGGTTTAAAGAAAATATTGAGGACAACTGTGTTTATTCAAAGTTTAAAGATGGGAAGTTTATCTTCCTAATCCTGTATGTGGATGATATCCTACTAGCTAGTAGTGATGTCAGTATACTACTGGAGACAAAGAAGATTTTGTCCTCAAATTTTGATATGAAAGATCTTGGTGAAGCTTCATTCGTTTTAGGAATTGAAATTCACCGAGACAGAAACAAAGGGGTATTGGGACTGTCACAAAAGGCATACATAGAGAAAGTATTAAAGAAATATGGTATGCATAAATGTAGTCCATCACCTGCACCTATAGTCAAGGGCGACAAATATGGGGAATTTCAATGTCCCAGGAACCAATATGAGATCGATCAAATAAAAGCGGTTCCATATGCTTCATCTGTCGGAAGCTTACAGTATGCTCAAGTATGTACACGCCCTGACTTAGCATTTGTTACCGGGTTACTTGACAGATTTCAGAGCAATCCTAGAATAGAGCATTGGAAATTGATAAAGAAAGTCTTGCGTTATTTGCAAGGAACAAAAGGCCTCATGATGACATATAGAAAATCAGATTCACTCTATATAGTGGGGTATACAGATTCTGATTACGCGGGAGATGATAGAAAGTCTACATCCGGATATGTGTTTACTCTCGCTGGAGGAGCTATTTCGTGGAAAAGCTCAAAGCAAACCGTCACTACATCGTCCACAATGTATGCCGAGTTTGTTGCATGTTATGAGGCTACAAGGCAGGTGAACTGGCTTAAGAAGTTCATACCCGGTTTAAAAGTGGTTGACGACATATATAGACCACTTAAATTGTACTGCGATAACGAACCCGCAGTAACGTATGCACACAACAATAAGTCAAGTGGTGCTGCCAAACACATTGACATAAAGTACTATGTTGTGAAAGATAAAGTTCAGGATCAAATCATAAGTCTTGAGCATATAAGCACCGCAAAGATGCTAGCGGATCCACTTACTAAAGACTTACCACTCAGAGTATTTATAGAACATGTTGCCGGCATGGGTTTAAGGGAAAGCCTGTGATTCCTGAACTAAAAGATGGCCCAAAATGTATAATAACTATTTCAGAACAAAAAAATGTATTGTAGCTGTTAAGTCTATTGGCGATTGATCGTGACGATGAGACAGTTCTATGCATTAACCTGTAATGGAATGAGTGAAGTTAAAAGTAATAAAGATAAAAGTAAAAAGTGAAATCAAAGGGGAGAATGTTAGAAATTGATCTCCACCCGTTTTGGCTCAACGGCTTTAATGGGCCTTTGACCTAATCGCGCCCTAATCGGGGGCGCCCAGCCCATTATGGCTGGTGAGCCCCTGTCGCCAGCATCACAATAAATAGAGGTGAGGGGCCGGCCGGAACTCATGACCTAAGTTCATCCGTACCGCCGCACCCCACCGACATCCCTAAACCCGATCTGTGAGAGAGCGCTGTGCCGACGGGAAGCACCACCGCCACGACGACCGCCGCCACTGAGAGATCGACGACGTCGCCGTGACTCCAACGGCACTGCCCTCTTCACCGACCGACGCTGCCCAAGAGCAGAGGACCGCACCAACAAAGGGCAGATGGCCGGATCATCTTCCTCGACTCCAGCGACCGGATCCGAAGGTATTGACCACCTCCGAACCACAGATCTATTACCGACACAGATACTCTCGGATCTACACTCCTAGACCCAGAGAAAAGAATACAACAACATGATGACCATGAGCATATACAATGCTCAATTATCTAGTATCTGATTAATTTTAATGTGGTTACGGTAGAAGACAACATGGAGGAGTGACAAAAGCAGACAAAGTTGGTTGTCACTGGTAATACAGGTACAGTTTCTCCGATCCATCCGATAAACATGTTGATGTGTTCATAAATCCATAAACAGAATATACTGGCTATAGTGAAATATTCGAATCATGCTATTGTGTAGAAATACAGGAATAAATATGCACACATAAGGCGGTATCTTGTACTTTATAAATTCTTTAGCTAGGTTAGTACATACTGTACATATGTATACCTGGCCCCTGGTGGGTGGACCATCTTTGACCTGATAAACGTACATGACAACATTTCATAAAGCAAAACCGGAAGGCAACTGGCAGCGTATTAGCGGTTGCAGCAATCCTATCAAAGTTTCGACATCATGATTACTGCGACCAGTCAACCACTACCTTTCTAACCAAAACATCTATTCGCACACAAGAAAAATAAAGGTCTACATGCATTAGGATAACTAGCGCATCCTGAAAAATGAGCACTACGAGATTCTCTGAAATAAAGGCATTTGAAATAGGACGGCATATTATTTAAAACAAAGACATTTTACGAAAAGAATCTCCGAAATACAACAACAAGATGTCCTATATTTCCCCAAATGTCAAGCAACAATATTCAGTGTTATTGGGCCGTGATAAAATAAGCCTTGAGCATCTGGTGTCGAATGATTGAGGCTAGGCTAGCTGCCACAGCAAATTCAGCAGTTTGTTTAGTGCGGGCGAAAGTACCTGAGCACAAGGATTAAATAGTTCTACATACTGTCCTAATGAGTGTACATAATGACATGTCTTGGTACGGTCAGGAAAGATAAACTAATCAAGTAAGTTTTTTTTTTAATTTAAGTATAGGCAGTGCTGCAAGTTGCACAGTATTGCTTACAATAATCGCGGCTGGTGAAAAAAAGGAAAGGCTGTTCCGTTTATTCTAACAAAGGTCACCAAGATCGGTCATGATGGTCGTCGACAGTGGTGAGATTCAGAGCTCAAAGCTAGGCCAGTGCGTGCAACGTCAGCTCAACGTGCAGGATAATTGCTGTGCTCTTTGCTGAATACCTGAAGTGTGGCTTATTTGATCGATCGATCTACCATTAATCGTCACACGTTCTGCTCTGCAGTTTGTTGGGCGAATGTGTAACCACACCGTTATTGGAGGAACTGGCTAGCAGATCAAACAGAGATGAATTTTGCAGGGTTCATGAAGTCTGTAGGACCATTGAATTGCATTAGCAAGTGAATGAATAAGCATGTCGACTCATGGATGGATGGGTGATCAACCCGATGCCAATAATGTGCGTCCTGCATGAAGAAGGAAATTCTGAATCGGTGGAGTAGCTGCATAATCACACAGGAGATTATGTATCGACAGCGTACTCAAGACGTACGAATTGCGGTTGGTGGCATGCATCCGGTTAGGCGATCGATCCAAGATAAAAATATGTCTCGCCAAAAAGAAAATAAAGTCGTATTTGACCGGCTGGTTGAATTCATTTTTTTTTTTTGTGGGTGAATTAGGATTGTATGTTGGCTTCAGATGACTTTAGAATATTGCATGTCAGTTGTTGTACTAAAGCATGCACAAACCAGGAATCATGAAGAGCACCCAGTGATGTGGCCCTTTACTATCTCGATCTGCTTGCAACCTTTGCCCTCCAAAGTGCTTCGATACAAAATTAACAAGACAATATTGGACTTAGTGATACTCATACTAGCTTATTCAAATGCTAAGTGATACCAGCAGAAGGTTGTCAGGAGAACGTGCGTGCCTGCTGTTAGAACTTAGAAGATCGGCAGGAAGATGGGTTGCTGGGGACACTGTGATTGGCGAAAAAGTCAAGGTGAGAGGCCGGCAGGACGACGGGTTGATTGCTTGATTGGTTTGGACGCGCGGTGCTGCACCTCGCTCGCTCGGCAGGAAGGAATCTACCTTTGCCGATGATCCCAAAGGCAACCAATGAATGTTCACCCCCTCCTGTTCGCACTTCACTCCCCTGTCACGGCAGGCCCCACGCATGGTCGAAAGACTAGCTAGGCAAACCCGCCGTCGTCCCCAAGTCCGCAACGACAGTGGACAGGGTGCAAGTTTTAGGTTCCTGTCCATCGGTCCGTCCCTTTCGCCTGAGTCACGAGCGACGACGACGACGAGGACGACACCTTGCCGAATCGGTAGTCGTCGTAGGGAGCTACTAGCTGGCTTCTTTTTATTGAAAGGGGGATTTTACCCCGGCGCAAGTACCCGGTCGGCCCCGAACGCGGGTCGGTAGCCGCTCACCGAGCGATGCTACTAGCTGGCTTCTGGCGAATGGCGATTTCCTTATAAAAATTTCAATCAGGGAATCCCGAAAGGGACCCGGCTCTGCCAGCAGCGTAGCGCGGCCCCGCATCGCACAGGCCGAGCGCTAGTCGTGGCCGTTTCAGGGCGGGTGGGAAACTGGGAACGGGTGCCCCAACACCAACAGAGTGACGTCGACGGTGTCCGTTGCCCACGTCCCAGGCGTCCTGCACGCCAAGCAGTGCCCTATCCTGAATCTTGCTCTGACCCGATCCGCACGGCCGCGCTCGCACCATGGGGGCGTCGATCGGCGCGCGTGGCCGGGCGCTGTCTGCCGCCGCCGGTGCCGCGACGCGAAATGCCTCCGGCTGCAACGTCGACTCGCCCGGAGCGGTCGTCGACCCGACCTGATGCCGGAAGCGCGTCGGCCGCAGCACGTCTGGTCTGTGTCACTCGCGCGCGCGCGCGGTGCGCCTGCTGCTGCGCGTGTTCCGGCCCTGCCTGCGTCGTCTTGACCTCGTCGCACTGGTGCTCGCACAGTGCCGTGAATGCGCGACAGGCCGCCGGCTCGCGCTGGTTCCTGACTAGCAGCAGCATGTCGTTTGGCGGCACGTGGACTGTTTCGTTTTCGGTTTACTCTGCCCTGCTCTCCCTGTCTTTTAATTATTTGTCACTAGAGTTCACAATTTTTTCTTTTTATTTATTATTTTCGTTTTTTAATTTTTTTTTTCTATTTTTCTTTCTTATTTTTAACATATTTTATATTTTTTATCAATTTTAATCCACGTGCCCACGTGACAAGTAAAAGTGGAGTAAAAGAGGAGGGAGTACTGCTACTGTTAAAGTCGTCACGCGAAGCACGCGCCGGACTGATCGGCTCGCGCCATTGAAGAGCGCTGGAACTCTTGTCCCTGGAAATCGAAACACGTGGGCTTTTTCGCTTCACCTGACAACGTCTGAGGGCTGATGGTGGGCTTCGCTCCACGCTCTACGACACGGAGGCCCCCCACGCCATACCTAGCGTTTCATGTTGGAGGCCCGGTTACGAACACAAGCGAAATGATACTGGGACTAACCGTCGCGTAAACGGTAAACAAGCCCGGCACACAATCTAGGAAGGCCGAAACCCTCTGTATTGGGCCTAATCAGATGTAAGTCCGCACAGCTTGGACCGGATGCATGGCCCAAATACTAAAGCCCGGAGAAACTTTCCAAGATCCAGTTGCCATCACGCGCCATCAATCCGTGCAAGAGAGAGATCGCGACACAGCCGGGGAGAGGTCGGTCCGTCGGTGCCTCGATGGCCGCTAATTCCCGCAGTCGCAGGAGGATGGGGCCCACCGCCGCCCACAAAGAACGCGAGAAGAAAAAGAAGGGTCGGAGGCGGTCTTCTGGAACCAGGTCCCAGCCACAGCCACCCAACGGCTCGCGTCGCGACCGCTAATCTTTGCCATTTAGCGCACGTGCTTCCAGTGTTCGAGGCTGTGGCGGCGCTAGACACCGCGGGGGAGGGAGTGAGCTGGTGGAGTGGTGGAGGAAGAACCGAAGGAGAAGGTGCGAGCGAGATGGGGTCCGAATCTTTCCTCAAGGTGCTGGTCAGCAACATCGACGTGCTCGCCGGGTACGCCCGTTTCTCTCGCATTGTCCTATGGCGGCATGGCCTCCGCTGCCGGCGATATGCCGGTTATTTGGAGATATAGCGTTGTTTATTGGTGATTCATGGTGAGTTTCGTCTTTGATTCTGTTCGAGCTGCGCCTGGCGGCGTGGGGAAAGTGTACTGGAATCTCGGGATGGTCGCGTTGCTGGTTGTATTAGGTTGAGGTTGGTGAACGCGTTGAGGCGCCCTACTGGCTGGGATGTTGTTGGACGTTGGTGCTGGGATAAAGCTGGGATTCTGGGAACATTGTAGATTTAGTTAGGGATCATATTTGGAATGATGGGATTTGGATTTCAGAGCCTTGGTCGATTGATTGATGGAGGTTAGCGTCGTGGTTCGCTCTGAATCTATTGAACGGTGGGAGAGGTGGAACGAAAGGCTCCCTTTTTCTGTAGTACGTAGAGGATTCATCACCCGATTTGGAGACGATGTAACTGGTTTCTATGGTAGGAGTAAGATTGGAATCCTTCGAATTTAATTTAAACTTCAAATAGCCTCTGTACCACATATTCCTTGAGCATTTCCCCCTCTTTCGAGCATGCTCTTTGGGGCCTCTGAAGTTTATGTACTGGGATTTCCACTTGAACTTTTGTATACCGTGTATGTTTTTTATCAATATCCTAGTATGAAAATTTGGTGGTTTGGTTTATGCTGTCTACTGCTTTGCCTTGTCTCGGTCATTTAAAGTCGTTAGAAGATTCTATAGTGAGCAATATCCATGTCCCGTGGACCCGTGGTATTGGCCTTGCTAATTTTGGCTTTCCATGACTTTAACTCGTTTTTCTTTACTGGCATTGTTGCTAGTCTGTGTGCCACAGATTGATTTCGGCCACTGTCATATTGTTGTTTCGAAGGTACATCTGTAACTCTTTGTATGAGTTGACATGCGTGCAGATGGATTAAAATGATCCAGAAATTAAGTGGATCGCTAGTGTTTTAGACACAATTTGATTTCACATTATTCTGCAAAATCCATTGAAGTATTTGGTCTTCTGTCATGCTTTGTATCACAATCTCGTCCAATTATCATGTATCTGGAAATGATAATTCCTCTTTGCCAATTTTGCCAGTTCTATATTGGAGTGTTAAAGCTGTCTGTTATAGACTTAACTATTAGTTTAGTAAATAACATTGTCACATGCTATATGGAACATATAGGGCTTACTGTCAGGAGTAAATGAGGCAGCTATTATATGTATGACTTTCAGGTCTTTTAAATGATTTCTAAGTTATATATGTTGTTACTCAATTTTTTTTTTCATGTTTGCAGGCCACTGATTTCACTTGCTTATCCACTGTAAGTATCTTTGTCTTTAATTGGATGCTTGCTATCTCATTTTTTCGTGATGATATGATGTGAGCACTCATGCTGTCTTTATCATAACTTCGCCATCTTTGCAGTTATGCTTCAGTTAGAGCAATCGAGACGAAAAATCCTATAGATGATCAGCAGTGGCTCACTTACTGGGTGCTGTACTCAGTTATCACATTGTTTGAGCTAACCTTTGCTCCGATCATTGAGTGGTAAGTGGCAACTTCCCTATGTCCAATATATTGTCGATGATACCTTTATATAGCTTTGTGTTGTGCATCAAGTGGTGTACTTAGAACTAGAGATGCTTACTTTATATTTTTATTGCAGGCTTCCTTTCTGGTCATATGCAAAGGTGTTTTTTAACTGTTGGTTGGTGTTACCCTATTTTAATGGTGCTGCTTATTTTTATGACCATTTTGTGCGGCCAATGATTGTGAATCGTCAAATAGTAAACACATGGTACGTGCCAAGGACGGAGAAGTTAAGTAAACCTGATGATGTGGTCTCAGCTGCAGAGAGATATATTCAACAAAATGGGACAGGCATTTGAGAGGCTCATCAGCAAGGTATCCCTGTGCTCAACATATATCATTCCTCTTGTCCAATGGAAGGTTACTGTGTTATAATGACATTTGTATGCTTCCTATGCTGCTTTTTTTTATGCATATATGGGTTGTCCTTTTTTTATGCATACGGAGCAGATTTGTGCTAGGTTATGATATAACATTGTGTGTCGAATCAATCCATTATTCCATTAATGCCAATGCTTTCAGTGCGTGAATGGGACATGTTTTAGTATTGTTTTACCCTTGTCTTAGGGCAGGACCTAGACATGGAGGTTGGGGAAGTAGCGTGGTAAGGCACCTATGGTTTGACAGGCTTGCAACTTACAAACGTTACCACCATTTTTATCTCTTGTGCAGTCTACCAAGGCTTCAAAATCAAAGGGCACAAGACAATCGATCTTGGAGGAGGCAGAGGCTGAAAACATAGCCAAGGCTGAACGAGAATCTTGGGGTGAAAACCCATTCTACGACAAAAATTATCGACACTAAACAAGCCCGATGTCCACCCAGCAGGTTAGCCTACTGTGTGAATCAACAGACCGTGAATTCAATTGTCCTGTTTCTGTGTTTGTGTTTTGGATTTTGCTTGGTAAGCTGAGACCGTTTGTTTCATGCAGCTTCTTTGGATGAGCCTGAAAACGCCCCCTTTTGACATATCTGACTTGAGCATTGTACTTTGATGTATCTACTACGATTAAACTATGCAGAGTTATGGACAGCTGTAAATAGGTACTAGTGTTGATGATTCATGTGAGGTTTCTTACCAACCTTGATTTTTTGCTTCCATGGCCTTTCGCACATAATCAGTTAGTTGTGGGACCACCAGCGCTTTTTCTGTCTGTCTGAATGCACTGTAAAAATTAGTAAGTAGGAACAGAGCAATTTTGCCTTTAGGCCTTTTCGCGTGTTCTCTTTTTTTTTTTAAATGGAAGATAAATTCCATTAACTTAAAGCTAAATGTACATCATCAGCTACCAGGGGGGCTAGTCCGGAGCTGTGTCCGGCCCCAGATACACCACCATCACCCAAATGGGCACCAATGGTAGCCAGCTTTTGATTCTTGAAGGCCACGGGCTTTTTAAAGTTCTTGGTGAGGCTCAGTTTTTCAAAGTGGGCTCATTAGCTGTTTAAAAGCATTTTTCCTGGCTCCCGATTCCTACATGTCACCTGACTCTTGGGGACAAATCGACGCCAGATCGAATCTCTGGCTGAAGCATCCAGCTACAGGAAAGCTTCCGCGTACTGTAGATTGCAGGAGCAAGGGAAGATCATATGCTGCTGTGATTTGAGAATTCTTTGTTGTCTGTTCCGATTTGGTTGTCCGAACGACTGTGATTCGTGGGATGTGATCATCGGTGGTTGACTCGAATCTGTAGTGCTCCACGTGGGCCTCTCCTAAGTGTAGACCCGTCTCTCACACTGTCTTTTTTGGCGCATTCACCTGACATCTAACGCGTTTTTGTGTGCGAATCTGCGACGACCTGCAGCCCAGAGGTGCCCTGTTGCCAGATACCAGGGCAGCAGGCAAGGCAAGCACCCATGTGTTCGTGTACAAAAAGCCTTCAAGTAACCGGAAGCGCTGCTGCAACTTACCGCCGTACCAAAGACAAGAAAAGCTTATCGACAACAAAGACATGAATCAGCAGTCGGGAACTATTTGCTTCTGCTGTTCCCAGGAAATAGCCACAGCAGCAGCAGCGGCAACGCTCTCGACACACGAGACGTCGCGTCACGGGCCTCACGTCATGGCATGCGGCCGAGCCCTCTCTCGCGCGCACGTACTGCTGCAAACTGTGTCGTGCGACGGCGGACCAAGCAAGTTACGAAAGCGAGCTGTGGCGGAGTCCACGCGATCGAAAACCTTGGCGCAAATCACCAGCGCGACAACAAAGACGAAACGAACCGGTCGCGGCGAGCCTCTCTCACTTCGCGCTCCTCCGTTTCACCGGGACGAGACACCAGGTCCAAGCGAGTTTCCACGCGCGCGCTACAGGGAACGAACCATTGTCGTTTCACCGCGCCGCGCCGTGCATGCGGGGCTGCGGCCACGGCGCCGTCGGCGCGCATGGTGCGCAATGCAAGGCGAAGCAGGCGACTCGTGGCGCGTTCGCGCGGCTCCGTCAGTCCACGGCAAGCAAGCAAAGCCAGAGTAGCTACCGTCTGAAGCCGAAGCTCGGCCGCGGCGCATCCGTGAAAAGGACACGCGCCGTTTGGCCGTGATCGACCGTATTCTTGATCAATCAGGGCTTGTTCCATTTTTCTCTCCACCCAAGTGAAATAGAGGGTTACTCTTTAGACGAGAATCTAATCCCCTCTCATTCCACTCCATTCCCCTTTCATTCTCAAGGAACCGAATATGACCTCAAGTGGTTCCGCACCCACCCGCCCGGGTTCGAAGCCGACGAGGGCGTTCCGCGCCGGGGTTTATCCCCTCATAAAAAAAATCAAGTGGTTCCGCTAGTAGCATCATATCATACGGCATACTCAATCAGGGATATATATATCGCGGTGCGTAAGTAATTAAGGACTGAGCCAGATCGGCGTGATCAAATCAAGCTGCTGCTAGCTTCAACAGTACACCACGTAGTACATGAGGCAACACCAACGACTAAATAATTTACCGGTACATGTTGATCGGTCGGTAGCTCGGTGTCGGTCGGTTGTCTGTGCAGAGGAAACAACTCGGCCCGGACCACCGCAGATGCTTGAACAGAAAGCTACTACTGGAGTAAGTAGCTTCCGATCATTGAAACGAGCCAGGAGAAACTCGATACAGGAAAAAATTATTGACAACGTTGATTTTTAACATTAGTTTTGACTATTTGTCTTATTTAAAAATTTTGTTTTAATGTGTAAAATTATTAGTTGTGATTTAAATTTTATTAATGATAAATCAAATTATAACAAAATTTTTTACATTTAAATTTTTTTTAAAATAAAACAAATTGTCAAAGTTAATGTTAAAAGTTAAAGGTGTCATATTTTAAAAAGCAGAGGAGTATAAACTTAGACGGACGTCTAGCTAATGCGTGCGTGCCCTAGTAACAACGTACTCACTCTCTCTGCTACCAACTAACAACCACATCAGTCTTGGTCTTCCTCCTCAGCTGCGGGCTAAATGGTACGCCACCCAGCAGTACGTGCTGAGCTGAGATCGAGTTGAGAGCTATAGCTAGGTACATTAGATACATAGGCGTAGCAGAGAGATGATGGATCGCCATGGATGATGGAGAGGCCTGATCTATCAACGATCCGTGGGCCCCCGCCAAGGGTGAGCTAGCGCAGGAGGCTGCGGATGATCTCCGCTCCGGGGCTGTTCTGGTCCATGGTGGCCATGAGGTCGGAGAGGCGGTCGCTGAGGTCGTCCACCTCCCGGTGCAGGCTCTTGATGTAGCTGCACGTCTCCTTGAGCAGCTTCGTCGTCGAAGCCTGTGGCATGCGTAAGTCATTTCACACTGATCAGTTCCATCACTTCGATCGACGTTAGCGACTACATACACGCGCCGCGCGCGCGCCTGTGCCGCTGTACTGTGGCATGGATGTGCGTTCGTTTGTGTGATCGGAATGTAATGCGGTTACGTACCTGGTTGCCACCGCGGCGGCGCGCGCTGGGGAGCAGGGTCTGGAGCCTGGAGATGAGCTCGTTGATCTCCTCCTCCGAGACTCCGCCACGCGACCTCCGGCTCGACATCGTCGTCGTCGTCGTTGGAGAGGAGAATGCGAAGGTAGTCCTGCGAGGCGCGCCGACGAGATCGAGCACCGATGGAGCTGAGAGCTGAGCGAGAAGAGACCGGCTAGCTAGCTTCGTCCACACGATCGATCGATCCACCCAAGAGCTCGCTCGCTCGCTTGAACCGTGGCGATGGGAAGCAGAAAGGGAGACGGGGTCTTAATTTATAGGGAGAGGTCGACCGGGGAGGTTGTTTTGGTACGCAGCCGCTGGAGCGCGAGAGACACGACATGGTGGCGCGGCCAAGACGCTCACGCAAGGAGCTGCCGCTGCTTGCCCGGATCTACAGAGAAAGTTGGGGTCCGTCGGGTCCAGGTGTCCCTCTCCCGCTCTCAACTGTGGGTGTCCGCGGGCCCCCGCCGTCGGCGGCCGAGTTATGAGCTGCGGCTGAGTACCAACCTCACCCTCCACTTGCCAAGTGCCGATCCCAGGAGTACTACACAACGAAGCGGTCAACAATTTTGCACTCCATGCAAAATGGTTGAGAAAATCTAGACCAAAATGTTTTTCTCAAAATCCAAATCGTAGAAGCTCACAGCATCTGGACTTCGATTTCACAGCCACATCGCACCAGCTTGTGTTGATCTGCGGTTCGTCGGGTTGTTAATTTAGCATGTGACACTTGTAATGAACGGTGGAAGTTGATTAAACAGATCGTTAATTAACAGCCACCACGTCGCCATCAGGAGGCAACCAGCGTACCAGACCCCCATAAGATGCTCCTGTCCCCCTTGCCCGGCGCCGGGTCGCCGATCCCCCGTGTCTTATCCGCCATCTCGTAATCGTAGTCACGCTCACCAGCACAGTACAGACCACCACATCGTCGTCATCGCCAGCCGATCCCGCAAGCAAATTTTACTCCATTTTTGTTGGACAGGTCCGTTCGTTCGAGCACGCACGCGAATCTCGCGCGTCGACGGCGCCGGCCGCCCGGGCGCAATGATGTACGCGACGGCCCGGACATACGTCCACGTGACCGCGCGTGGGCAGGGAGCGTACCTCTGGTGGATTGGCTCCCTCTCCCGGGCGCCTCGCTCCCGTGATCCAGGCGCACGTACGTACGTACTCGGTACTCCTGGCCATCGTCGACCAGTCGTGACCGCATGGAAGTGGGAACGAGCCGGGCGATCAGCGAACGCAAGAGGGCCATGTGAGGGGGCAGAGCGTACGGCAGCGCGCGGAGTGGAGGATGCCGGGTGCGTGGGCTCCGCGGCGGCGGCTAGCCATATGCTGAGCGACCACTCGCCGCGTTCGGGGTCACGCCACGCCGCGCTGCTGCGCCGCCGCCCCCCGGGTGAGTATGCAACATGCGCGCGGGACACCAGCGACAACGCGGTGCACGGCGCCCGGCACTCGTACGTCCGACTCCGCTGGGGAGGAATGGGGAGGTCACGTCGCCTCGCGCGCCACGGATATCTGGCACGACACGCGCATATGCGCCCTAACTCCCTCACGTTTCGGCCCGTCGCGTCCCTGTCGCGGCCACAGCTCTTCGCTCTCCGCGATCCATCATCATCGAGCTCGCCGTCCATCTCGCGACGGTGGAGGTATCCATCGATCCATCCCCACCAGTGGCTAACGCCTAACGGCCCCAACGGACCTCGATCGTTTGGGCGCGTAATTGTACCGGATAAATGCGCGGCACATGTGTCGACCGAAGAGAACGCCGGTCGCGACGGTGCGCACTTATCGTTCACGCAACGTGAATCTGCATGGCACGGATAGAGGCCTATCGCTGCAAGTGTTTTCAGCGTCAGTCCGGTTATGGTTACCGTCTACTGTACTATGCGCCGGCATAAACTTGTCAAAACCTTACTGCTAAAACTGACACGAACAGGTCGAGAGGTGGTCGCGTCTTTACGAACGTGATCCTACATTCATAGACTCCGAACGAGGCGCTAGCTAACTAGCCCTAGCTTGCCACATTTGTGCATGCGTCGCCGGCATGATACGTACGTACCCTTACTGCTACTAGGTCCGTAGTCCGTCGACGTCCGGCACTCTCCCGCGGGCCAGGCGCAGCCGACGGAAGCCACGTCGTCGATCCATCGAGCTAGGAGGACCCGGTCAGTGCGAGATCGATGCAAGCAAGCCCGCGGCACGGGTACGTGCTCTCCCGTGAAGTCGCCGTCGCGGCGTTTACGGCGCTGCCCGGCGGGCTGCACCGGTGGGCTCCCACACGTGCCGCTGTCGTCGATCGCGAGGGGGTGGAGCCAGGAGGGCGGAGAGCGCGCGCGCGTGCCCGCGTCGCCCGCGCCGGGAGCAGCTCCATGTGGGTGCCATGCGCCGCGAGATCCTCCTGCTCGCGGTCCAAGCATCGATCGGCGGTTAGTTCGTTGGGCCGACCGGCCGGGAGTGTCCCGACGTACGTAGGACATGGGTGTGGGGTACTTAATTCTGGGTCGTGATCCCTTTGAGGTTTAGTCGACAAGCACATGCATCTGTCAAATAAGTACTTTTGGGTCGATGACAACACGCAAGAAAAGACGAAAAATCCAGGCGCAAGCGTTTGTTCATCTTGAAGAAATTAGTTAAACAATGTGCAGATGCTGCGATCGAGATCGATTCCCTGCAGAACTCGATCGTCATAAGCACCGACTGTACGCGCGCAACAGTGTCGATCGACCGGTCACCATTTCGCATTGTCAAACCAAACGTCTGTCGTCGAATTGTCAACGATATCATGCATGTAGGGTTACGATCGACGGGAGACACCGGCCACTGCTGCAGCCTGTACGTAGGCCAGCTCCGTCCCCCAGCCGGTCGTCCCCATCTCACAGCTCCTCGCTCAGCCCACATCTCCCCGCCGGCGCCATGGCCAACCGGGAGCATGCGCTTGTTTGCCTTGCCCGCGCCCGGTGTTATTGCGCTGGATCTGCGTATGTTGATCAATCCCGGATTCAGAAGTTGCATGCATCACGGCGACTGATCTTCCGACCAGATCAATGCGGCGCTACCCCACCCCCTTCGTCTCCGGCAACAGCGCGAGCATCAGCGCTTCGCTGAAAAAATTGAAAAATTGTTGAGCAGTTTGCAAACAGTGCGAGCACTGGCTTTCTCTGTTTGCTTCCAGTGCATGCACCTGGAGTCTCGCTGATCTTGCTGCAAAAACAGCCGACCGGACCGGACGGCAGCGAGTGCTTCTCTTCTGAAACCGAACCCGGATTGGCCTCCTCCCATACCTATATTCTCTTTGATTACACATATGTTGCCACAATAATCGTGCATTTTTCTCCCTCGATTTGTAGATACGTCATTCGTAAATGTTGCTAACTCGATGTCTTCTTATATGTCAAAAAAAAATGTAAATCTTGCGACAATTAGTGAATTGGATTCCATGAATAGATCGATAACATAAGCATTCAGATGATCTAGATACTTTGATGTATGATGACATCGAATCGCTATCCACACCATGATTATGAGATTCCTTGACGCAAACCTTGCATGATCGCCTAAGATCCAGAAATCATATTAGCAACAGAAGCAAAATGGGGAGCTATATTACAATTAACCCCCCCCCCCCCCCCCGCCCCCCCAAAAAAAAAGAACAAATCATGCATGTATGGATGCTGGTCCCAAGATGCCGAAATTACATCATCCCCATCATCATGTTTTTTTTTGCTCATCAGTCATCACACAATGCAACACAACGACCCCATGGGGTTTGGACCATATGCAACACCATATCCACCACAATTCCTGTTATTTTGGACATCTATATCATCCAACCACGAAATTAATTGCAACTATCTGTCACCCCGGTAGTTAGGCATATCCTGCTAGCTGACTTGTAGCCATTCGATCCACGTATTGGTCTGGACCATACTGTTATCTGATGAAGATACACCTACCTTAGGTAGCATGGGGCCCATGCTTTGATGGGATCCAAAAAAAAAAAGATGAGGTTCCTAATTCCTATCTTCGAACTCTAATTCAAATCTTACTGATCTTGTTAGATATTCGTTCTATTTCATAATTGTTGACACCAAAAGCTTAAGCTGACAGAGAGAAAGATCATGTAGGCGCAAATATAAAATAGTAGTAGGCTACAATTTATTTTAATAAATTATGCCCGTTAAAATTCAAACTCGAGATCTCTGTTTTTTATATCATATTGAGTTACATGCATCAACTTGTTGACTCAAAAGCTTAAGCTGATAGAAAAATGTGAGCAATTTACTTATACTCTAACAGTGACAAAATTAGCTTCAATTTAAAAAATAAACTAGAGTTGTTCTAATAACGACAAGTTTACAGTAGGGGAAGTACGCTACAGGATGCACGGTAGATCCGCACCTTTTATTATTTGTCCCGTTAGCATTGTCATTCACGATGTGTACTCTCTTTGTATTTTTTTTTCTTAATGTTCGGGGAGCTAAATACTTTGCTTCTGATCTCAACATTAATATGTTAGATCTAGCAGTTTAAAATAGACAGGAACATTTACTTTTAAGTTTTGAATCGGTTTTAAAAAGAAGTGAGTCAGGTAATAATTTTTAAATATCAATGGCTGACATTAATCGAGGAAAAGAGATATCTCTGCTTCCCCGGTCAAACACCGTAACAAACTCCATATATAGCTACTCTTTATCCACAAATAGATATCAGATACCCACTCACAATCTGTAAGTGCAGGTAATGGCATGGCGCCCTACCGCACCTATCAGTATCTGTTCCTAGTCGTTACGCGCCGCCTCGATCGGGCCGGGCAGTTACGCACGACATGCCTGCGTGCCAGTGGTCCGTGTGGGGGCTGGACGTGCCGGGACCCGCGGGCGCCCGCGAGCACGGCGGTGTCCGGCTGCCTCGATCCGGGCAGGCACCTAACGGTGGCGAGTACGCTGCCCCGCCGCGCGACAGCCCACGCGTACTCCTGCATGCGTGCCCTGGACCGGAGTCGATCCGAAATGCCGTCGATCGACCGGCGCGTCAAGTGCGGTCGCGAGCGCGGCTCCTGGCCAAGTTGCTAAGTGGCAAGTGGTCACTGGCGGTGCCACTGGAAAGAGGTGCGCTTGCTTGCTTTGGGGACGCCGGCATGGAACAAGTGGCACAAACGGATGACGATGGATCCGGATCGGGTAATGGAAAGGAGTAGGACCCGGCGTGTCCGTGCCGCAGCTGCAACGCAAAGCTGGTGGTTTCATTATTGAGTTAGTTTGGCTAATGGTGCCTCCAGGCTAGGCTTCTGGAACTTAGGAATTTTACAGGGACGTATAGAAATTTTGCAATAACCAATTCAATTTCATATGAAAAATATAGGATTTGGAAAACAAAATCTGAGGGCTTTTGCCTTTTAGGTTTAGATTGGGATGTACCAGCTGCTGCTGGCAGAGCAATTGCATATCTGTATCCGGTGATCATTTGCAGAGAAGCGATCGTTGGGACGGATTCATAGCCCATGAAAACCCAAACAAGCTTGCATCCCCGATTCATTGATTTGGGCCGGGCTCATCAGTCCTACGGAGAAATTTACTCGCAGGCCCATGATGTCATCCAACAAAAAGGCATTGCATTCACAGGCCCAACACTGTCCACCAAAGGGCCAGACTCCGTCGTCACCGACGGGACACGGGCGCAGTCCAGCACTCCAGTGTGGACCATGTAAAACGTTTGACGACGTGTATTCTGCCGCGCTTGGCCACATGAACAGGTCAAAGATACGGAAGGGGTGTGATCAAGTCGACATACAGAGTGTCAGTATGTGCCGTAGTGTAGATCTCCTTATACTCCACAACCGTCAGATCAGAACCGACAGTACACAATAGATCTTGCCTTGGCGTGGCATGGACTGATAGCCCCCACACCTGCAGCGTTCACAAAAGGTTTAGGCAGCTCTAGTGGCGACCATTGTCATCGTTGGTTGACCTTACCCGCTACTAGCTACCATACTTGGGTGCTGCAGGTACGAACGCACAACGTGGGGGGCAAAGGCAGCGCGTTGAAAATTTTGGCCTGTGTTCTTCCAGGTGAACAGCAAGGCTTCAATGGCGGCGCCTTACCGTTCCTGTTCGCAAAACGCTCTCGTCATGGCCATTCCTTTGCAGGCGTTAACTTGCAGCCGTGACAACGCTTGCCGGACCACTTGATCAGCTACTGCTAGTTCCCAGGACATGCGAGCTCACATTGGCGTGTGCTACACAGTTGCAGGGATTATACAACATCTATTTTCTTTTCACACTGAATTATGAGTCATTAAGATACCTCTTTTAAATCTGTACAAGTCTTCACGGATAACACAACTCATCCAACACCATGAGGATTGAGGAGAGGTTAAGTCAAAAATTCAGACAAAAAACGAGAATAATTTTCACGATGTGTGTGTGTTACAACAGTTTTAGCAAACGGGGCACCGGACTAGTCCGTTCTCGTTGCACTCGGGGCACCTCCTGAACGCGCCGGCGCCGTCCTCGTCGTCCACGACGAAGACCTTGCAGCTGCCGCAGCAGGTACCACACGGAACGAACCGTACGCCGCCGCAGCCCCGGCAGGTCGTCTCGAGGGCCTCGCCGCCGCGCTTGGTGGCGGCCGGCGCCGTCTCGCAGGCCTCGAGGGCCGTGCCGAGCTCCCCGCTCTCGTGCAAGCGGCGCACC
>BCLG01000679.1:13368-25088 GCA_001602295.1 Zoysia matrella | reverse complement strand
GCTCGACGCCGCGATCGTCCTCCTCCTGCTCAGACGCCGCCTCCGCCGGACCATCATCATCATCTTCGTCGTCGTCGAGCCCTTTCATGAGCTCCCACACGTTGATCTCCTCGGGCGCGCGCGCCGGCGTCTTGGTCGGCGTCCGCGGCGCCACCCGTCTGTGCCGCTTCGCCGGCACGGCCGCCGCCACCACCAACGGCGGCGTCCTGGGCCGCCACCCGCCGAACGACCGCGACGGCCCGACCATCCCCTTGGCGCCGCCGTCGTTTCCAGCCTTCATCATCGTCTCCACGTCGCCTCCGGCCGCGAAAGGAACGCCCTTGGCCTTGGCCGCCGCGGCCGCGGCGGCCGCGCGGTCGAGGCTGAGCGTGCCCAGCGTGGACGACCTCAGCGCGACGGAGTGCCGCCCCACCAGGCCCGAGTACGTTTGCGGCGCCTCCGGCGCTCGTGGCCGCGGAAGCCCGCCTCCGGACCCATGCTCGTGCAGCGCGTGCTTCGACCCCTTGCAGCCCATCCACCACGCACAGACGGCAGGAAAGCGAGTGAAGGATGGAAAGAAGGTAACGGGCAAGAACGAGTCCCCCAGCGCTGCAATTCCGCGCCGGGAGGGAATGCCGGAAGGATGAGAACAAACGGCTAGAACGCTCGAACCTCTCGGCTTGCGACTGCGGCTAAACTGTCAAACGACGGGGAAACTCGGTAGGATGAGAGAGGAGCGGCAACCGCGGCGGCGAGATCAGCGGCTCGGACCGGAAAGAAACGCATAAAGAGAGGGACGGGTTCCACTCGCGGGCGCGTACGTGCGCCCGCATTGAAATTGGCAGGGCCACGACGGAGGGGGGCGGCTTCTCTAAGTACGAGACGTACGTACGTTGCTACGCGCCGTGGCGGTGGAATTTCGCGGCAGCCCCGGACGGACAGGGTCAGGTCGACGGTGGACGCTATTAGGATCGTGTGATCCGCCGACTCGGCGTCGTACCGCACGGCGCGTTCCCACGTCGCCTGACCGTGTCAGTCCGCGCTCTCCGCAGCAGCCACGGTCAGTTCGGTGGCAGTTGCGGGGCGGCGGTGAGGACTGAGGCTGGACACAGGAATGCCTCGGCAGCAGCGACTAACGGTTCTTGCATGCATCTCAGACGATCGTGGAGCCGGCGGTCGAGTCCGATCGATCGCTGGTGGGAGTAGGTTGGAACACGACTAAAATATTTGTTTCCGGAACATGAAAGACTGAAAGATCATTTCTTAAGCATTGGCTCGCGTGAGCTAACGGTGAGGACTAACGCGCGCTTGTTCGAATGAGAGAACATTCGCCCCGCGGTCGGGCATATACGTTTTGCATTTCAAATTTTAAAGTCGGTCTAGCAGTTAATCTTTGACACAGACCGCGCATTGTAATCGCATTAAGGATTGATCTTTTGCTTTAACACCTGCACCGCGTAACCCCTCTGCACCGTCCGCAGATCAGAAGTTTCCGTCACTGACAGTTCATGGCAGGGTCGACGCTGGGATCAGGACACAGAAAAAAGCCCGACGGCCATCACGTTGGATTTTGACGATGTGACAGCCGACGACATCCTGACAGGGGCAAAGGGCTCGTCCCGGACGCTCCAGCATCCGGCATCGATCGACGTTCGACCGGAACCCGGCAAAAGCCACTGGAACCCTTTAATAAAAAAAAGGCTACCACTCGACGACAACTTTAGCCAAAGCTGGGTGTTCAGAGCTGTTTCGGATCTGTGTTTTACTTCGAACGCATCGACAGATGTGGATGGTCGTGTCACTGCGACAATTGATGCCGACGACGATTAAGACTGCAAGAACCATTTCAGTATTGGTTGGTAGTCCAAATAACTGGGTCGATGTACAGGTATCTTCGTCTGATCGGATAATTTGCTCGAGGATTCGAGACGAGGTAGTTGTAGTGACCGCCGAGGCACTGCGCAGTACGTGTTTGTCATTGTCAAAAGCAGTTTAGACTTCCTTTGAAACGCGAGTTTTTTTTTCTATTTTTTATATTTCTTTTGTAAAATTAAACTGATTTTTATAAAATTTCTATAAACTTTTTGTGATTAGCTTTGTTATTGAGTTTTTTTTTATTTTCTTATGTCAAAGTTTTAGGATGGCCGGTACGTTCGCAACACCGGGGATGATTATTTTAGGACGCGCGATTATCGGTTGGCTAATCCAACGAACTGGAGTCCCGTTCCTTTTCTTCAACAAAATCTCTGAGTCCGGTCGGATCATTTGCTCTTGCGACCTAGCACATCTTCTCACCCGCTGCAAAAGCGTAGTCTCCGAGATAATCGTGGCAGAAGCGACCTAGCACTAACGTGTTTGCCATTCTCTTAAAAGGAAAATTTAAATACGGGGTTCGCAGAGCGATTGTTATATCAGTGGATCATTCAGCATGCTGCTAAGTCCTAAAACCCCTCTGATTGAATCATGCTCGTGCCATCACGGAATCGGATAGGACCCTTAACTAATTCAACTCCACCACGCCGCGAATCACGCACCGATCTTGGCATAATGCGAGGTTAGCTATTGTCCTATTGACCTTTCGACGGCAGATATTGAGGTACAGCTCACGAGACAACTGGAAATCAAAACGGCAATGGACGTAGCACAAGGCGGCTGGTCGCCGTGGTGGAGTAGCTGGGACTGGGAGCCGGCGGATTGGGTTTTGGGTTGGTGGCTCGCGCACGAGTACACGACGTTGTTTCCCACCCAACCCTGCGCGGTCCGTCCCCGCCGGCCACCGCCGGTCCGCACGATACTCGCGTCGCATCCTCCTCCGGGCTCGACGTCGGAGCGATGCTGATGACAGTGGTTGCCGGGGACGAGTCTTATGCAGAATCGCAGCAGTGAAGTGGGAGAATGAGAGGTGTCTGTCGAGGGAGATGGAAAGCTTCGCCGCCGTGTGGTCTCGATTTTGGAAGCTGCGAGCCGGCGAGTGTGCGGGCAGACGGGGCCACCGGGCCAGGCACGAGGCCAGGGGAGTACATCGAGTGTTCCTGCTCCTGAACGACGGAACGCTCCGTTTCCTCCATGGCTGATGGCTCCATCCCGAAATGGATGCCGCGTGGTGCCGTGGGAGATCGAGAGCTCTTACCGCTCGTTCCGCCGCGCGGCTCGTAACGCAACTTCCGGGGCTCGCAGCGCTCAGTCGGCAGTCGGCTCGCAACTTCAGCTTTTTCCCAGCGGCTCATCTCAGACTCAATTCCGAATCGGTAATTAGGATCGATCTCGTTGCCGCCTTCATCCACCAAGCCGCCGCATCTTCCTCATCCTCACCTCGATCCGCCCTGTTTCTCCACCTCGCCATCACGAATCTCGGCGATTCAACAGCAGCAGAAAAGGTCATCGTCCGAGTCTACACAAAGCATGCAACAACAATATTGGAGCCTGCAGGCCGTCGTCGGAGCAACATTGACCAACGTCACTCAGGTTGCTCTATGCGCTCAAGAGCTGTGAAGATCTCCAAATCATATATTGGTTAATCATTTTTCTGTCTCTGATGTTACATATCAGATTTTTAGTACTACTAATTCAGTTTGATTGGCAGAGCTTTACAGATTAATTTTTTTCATCTCTGTCGATTGGAGATCGTTAAAGCACTAATTTCAGATAACAAACGCAAGTCTCTTTCGGAAGAGGTTGGTGGGCTGGTTGTTTGTGGTACGCAATGGTTGTCGAGGGCGGAGGGCCGTATTCCCTGAAGGCTGAAGCATATTTCCGTCTTAGCATTGTGTGAGCTGGCTAACTAGTGAGGTAACAGCCCAATCTTAAGCCGACCCATCATTCTGATTTTTTTTATTAAGTTTATAAAATTAACTGGGTGATTTTGTTTATAAAATAGCAGCTCAGTCGTCCTTTGAAAAAAAGACAGCCATGTGTATCTTGCACTGGTTTGGTTTGGAGACATGGTGCCATAAGAGCGACCCAAATAGACTAATACCTAAACATGAATTTAGGTATTTGAAGTAAAAAATATCAATCCAACAGATACTTATATCAGCATCTAAAATTTAGCTATCTCCATTCTCAACAAATTAGATATTCACGTATAGCAATGTTTTAAGACTATCTATACCTTAACGAGGCATAAATTAGAATGATATGTTAGGTTTAAATTTTAAAAAATGCTGAATTTAGATATCTGTTAGAGATGAAAATTATTTTAAATATCAATTCTAATTTACCAACGACTTAAACATAAATTTAGGTATAATAATTTTATATAGCTGTTGGAGTTGCTCTAAGCACCTTTGCCTAAACAGCGGACTGTGTGCCACATGTATGTTACTAAAAAAATAATGTTATTAATAAAAATTCCCTTTCATTTTTGTCGTTAGCGTCCAACTGTGAATGTAAAAGTGCATCTAAGCCTCATGGTTTGGGATTTGGATGACTAATGGCAAATAGTGTAAAAGAGCACAAGGTGCAGGCCAAACACCATGCAAGTTGTTATGCCCCCTCAAAATTAAAAGAAAAAGAAGTGGCATCCTATGACAGATTTTTTTTTTAATCTTTTGAGTAGTCTAATTAAATGCAAGCATTGCTGGGTAAAAAAAGAGATTAATTTAATACATGTCTTATAATTTTTTAGAATTTAAGACTTTATTTGGATGTCATAGTTTTTCAATGCCAAGGTATTAAGAAATCATAAGTTTAGAAGTTAATGTCAACCAAAACCATGGTTAGAGAAAAAAAGGCTAGGAGTGAAGTTTTCAAAACTATAAAATGATCACACTTTTACCAATATCATAGTTTTTAAAGCTATAAAATTTGTTGCATCCAAACACATTTTTACTTTCTAAACTAATTTTTTTTATAAAATCATATTATTCTTTCAAAACTAAAAAAAATATTTTCAATCCAAACAGGATCTAAGATATAATAGTTAGACCATGTGTCATTCACTTGAAAGCATGTAAGTGACATTGTGACATATTTTCAAAATAAAAAATTTATAACGTTAAAGGGTAAGAATTGGCGCCATCCCACGCCACGCCCACGTCCAGGCCCGCCCAATGCCACCGGCGCTGTCCACAGCCGCGACGGCGGCAGCGCAGCAGCTGGAATCGCTCCTCCCTCGCCTGACCACGATCTCCCACTACAAGCAGTTCCACGCGCGCCTTCTCGGGTCGAACCACCTCCACTCCAGCCCCACCCTCCGCGCCCGCTTCCTCGACCGCCTCGCGCTCTCCCCGCACCCCGCGGCGCTGCCGCACGCGCTCCTCCTCCTCCGCTCCCTCCCCTCGCCGGCCACGAACGACCTCAACGCCGCCCTGCGCGGGCTTGCCGCCTCCTCGCATCCGGCGCGGTCCCTCCTCCTCCTCGCCGGCCGCCTCCTCCGCGCACCAACGCCGCCGCGTCCACGCCTCGACGCGCTCTCCCTCTCCTTTGCGCTCAAGGCCACCGCCCGGTGCTGCGACGGGGCGGCCACGGTCCAGCTCCACGCGCTCGTCATCCGTCACGGTGTGTCCGCCGACGTTCGCCTGATGACCACGCTACTTGACTCCTATGCCAAGTGCGGCGACCTCGCGTCCGCGCGGACGGTGTTTGATGAAATGTCCGTGCGGGATGTGGCCACGTGGAATGCGTTGCTGGCGGGCTTGGCGCAGGGGACGGAGCCGAACCTCGCGCTGGCCCTGTTCCACAGGCTGGCAGGGAGCTTCAGGGAGTTGCCGCCAAGGGAGGAGCCGAATGAGCTGACCATTATCGCAGCGCTTTCTGCTTGTGCGCAGCTTGGAGTGTTAAAGGATGGGATGGGTGTGCATGAGTTTGCTTGTTCACTAGGCATGGAGTACAACGTTCGTGTCTGCAACACGCTTATTGACATGTACTCCAAGTGTGGTTCACTGAGCAGGGCACTCGAAGTCTTCTACTCCGTCAAGCTAGAAGACCGCACACTTGTGTCATACAATGCTGCAATACAGGCACTTTCTATGCACGGACATGGAGCTGAGGCACTGAGGTTATTTGATGAGATGCCAACATGGATCCAGCCAGACGAAGTAACTTACCTTGCTGTGTTGTGTGGGTGCAACCATGCTGGGCTTGTCGATGATGGGCGCAGGGTTTTTGATTCAATGCGGATTCCTCCTAATGTGAAGCACTATGGCACCATAGTGGACCTTCTTGGCCGTTCAGGCCGCCTCGCTGAGGCATATGACACCATGATGTCTATGCCATTTCCAGCAGATATTGTCCTCTGGCAGACACTGCTTGGTGCGGCCAAAATGCATGGGAATGTTGAGCTTGCAGAGCTGGCTGCAACCAAGCTTGCTGAGCTTGGTTCCAATTTTGATGGGGACTATGTGCTCCTCTCCAATGTTTATGCTTCCAAGGCCCGATGGGCAGATGTTGGTCGAGTCCGTGATACAATGCGAAGCAAGGATGTGAAAAAAGTTCCTGGATTCAGCTACATAGAAATAAATGGAGTAATGCACAAGTTTGTTAACGGTGACCAAGAACACCAGAGGTGGCAGGAGATATACAGAGCGCTAGATGACATTAGGTCAAGAATTAGTGAGTTGGGATATGAGCCAGAAACAGACAATGTGCTACATGATATTGGGGAGGAGGAAAAGCAATATGCATTATGCTACCACAGTGAGAAGCTGGCCATTGCATTTGGGTTAATTGCTACTCCACCAGGGGAGACCCTGCGTGTGATAAAGAATCTCCGAATATGTGGAGACTGTCATGTGGTGGCAAAACTTATCTCTAAAGCCTATAGCAGAGTGATCATCATTCGGGACAGGGCAAGATTCCACCAATTTGAAGATGGAGAGTGTTCCTGCAGGGATTACTGGTAAAGTGGTGGCACACTTGGTCTTCCCTTCACCTATTAAGGCCCTCTTTGTTTTCACTAGAGATTATGAAAATCTATTAGATTGTGAAAATCTATACAAAAGTTAGATTGTGAAAAGTTGTGATGCAAAAGCTGAAACAAACAAGTAGATTGTGAGATTGTGGACTAGAGATTTTGTGTTGTGTGAAACAAAATCTGACAAAAGCTGGAAGAGAATAGATTGTGAGATTCTGGATTTTGGGGGCTGCAGCTAGTGGTATCTAAGGCAAAATCTAGACTGTTTGTTTCCACTAGCACTACTAGAAGCAAAATCCCAAAATCTCTAGTGGAAACAAATAGGGCCTAAGTATAGTGTGAGATTCTGGAGACGAGACAGGTAATTACATTTCTAAATCGGGATGGAAAAAAGATAATATAACAGGCTCTTGACCATCATGTTACTATTCATGCTCAGCGCATAAAAAATTCATGGCATTTGCACAAACTCCAGAGTCTACTTGTCAACTTGAGAAGCATCTTGAAAGTGGAACCAAAGTTTTGTGCACAGCACAAGTTCGAATTGAAGTTTCCCAATATGGCTATCAACCGAAAGTTCCCACTTCCCAGCCTAAAAGGTGTGTGATACAGTAACTGTTGGATATTGCACAGCTGCATTATACATAGCATGGAATTAACAAAATGTTGAGGTTTGTACAACAAGGCTCTAAATTTTTATTTCTTGGCATCAAAGGAATTATTAATAGCTTTTTTTGCATATAGTTATGAAGCATTTATTTTTCACTTTACTCTGTTTTTTCCCCAAACAGCCTGGGTTACAAAATTACTACAAAAATTTTGCATATGATTTCATTTTTTATTTGTACCTGTTGGCTTCATTGACCTTCAGTTGTCTTAACCTGAGCTTCAAAAACAAGACGCATCATTATAGATTTCATCCTTTTCTAGAATGTTTGGTAAGCCTCTGATATTGAGTGGTTTCAACCTAAGAGATTCTCAGGCGAAACGCATTGGTGTGAATACGAAATTTGACTCTGCAAAAAAGTTGCCATTGTACTTTTATTTTTTGAATACTCCTTTATGAAGATTCTAATGGAGTGTATTTCCTTGCCATACTTATTTATATTTCGACTGTACTTCGTATGCACTTAAGTGTTTTATTCTTTTCTTCCAAGTATGAACAATTGTGAGCTTTCACTTTTGTACTCAGAATCTGATGTTTCTGCAGCACCTGTCCTTGATAGGACACATTAACTGGAATTTTACTTTTTCTTGGTACTCTCTCTGTCTCGATTTATAACTCATTTTGAAGCTGAGCATGGGAATTAAGGAGATTGAAAAATATGGGATGTGCTGAAAACTAGGAGAGAGAGAATACTGAGAAGAGAGAGAGTGTATTAGAAAGTGAGAATGACTTATAATTTAAAAAAATTGTTGAATCCAGAATGAATTATAATTTGGGACGGAGTGAGTACTAATCTAATTTGAAATCGCTGTCAGTGCAGAAGTCCATGATGAACAATGTGCCGCATGGGAGAAATGCGTTGAAGCATGTAGCAAGTTAGGACTGTAATAAAGAACATTCTGCTTTGGAAAGTACACCTGAGCAAATAATTTAGTATTGCAACAGTTTTTAATCCCTTTATATTCTTATAAATAGGATGGAGTCCAGGATCTATAGGAAATAAATGGGCCTTATCATGCATCCGAACTGAAAACATAATCTGTTACAGATTCAAACATAAAGTTATTTCTATCAAGTTGTGACTTGACTTGCCGAGTTACTAAATGATTTATTTTGCTATCGGAACCTGAGAGTTACTGTAAGATAGAAGCTGCAGGACATGATCAGGCTATGGAGCAGAAGTGGTTGCACCGGACGATAAATGAAGAAGGGTCGAAATAGCCAATTCGTCAGATGCTAAAATGGAAAGAAACAGTAGAGAGGACGACCATACGTGGAGTAAAACTCAATATTCAAGTTGCTACATTGTTTAGAAATTCACTACTTGCAGAGCATGTACATTGCTCCGAGGTTGCATTTTGTGGAGAACAATTGTGTTTCGAAGACAGTTCTTTCTGCTTCATCGAGCGAGCGGGAAGCAGGATAATTATCATGGTCTTCACAATTCTTTTTGCAAGTCGCTACATATGCCCATAAATTGCAATGTTAATTGTCCGTATCAATTTGCAAATCGCTATTCGTTTGATACATTTTCGTTGCAGCCTCCGACACAGATCTCATCTGCCATCCTCTCCCCATTTGCACCCGGGTTTTAGAAACCGGTCAAAATTGATCGATTTTTACTGTTTTTTTTTAAATTGGCCTGGTCCAATTAAAGGTTAGATTCAGTTTTCAGTAAAAAAAAACAGATTTATCATTGTAGCAAAACCAGTTACCCCGGCCGATTTTCATTCGCACTCTAACTCGAGCCGGCAGCTCAGCCTCTTCCTCCCTTTTACCTGGCGTGGCGTCGCTGCCGCGGATCATCAGTTCACACCACCCCCGGGCCTTCTCCGAGAAAATTAGAGATTCGCCGCCATCCAATCCACTACAAATCGAATGGAGGTGGTATTTTTATTTGACATCTTCCTCAATATGTTTATAAATTTAGACATTTTAATATGATTCGTTTAAAGATTTACCATCGATATAATTTATTTTTTAACTACCAACTAATTCCATCTTATTATATGATATAGAATCACTACTACTTAAAAATCACAGTTTTTTTTTTTACACATAGCAAAATATTCTTAACACAGATGATTTAAACTACATTCACACGAAAAATATACCTAGAATTGTCTTTTTTTTACCAATTTTACGGATAAAATCCCCACAGACACCTTTTACAAATCTAACGACCGATCTTTTTTGAATCTTTTAAATCTTGCGCCCACACAATAATTATCCACAGACACAAAGCTTCACTTGAAGATCACGACTAAACCTGAACAAACTCCAGCGTCCTGCGCGGCTAGGAACCTTGACGAGCTGATCTGCATGCACAACAAAAACTCCTAAACAAGTTGGCCTGCTACCTCTCTGAGGACACCGCAACATGCAACAAAATTAAAACAAACTGTCACACCCAGTTTTAAGGTTAAAACTAAGTGATCTTTTATATGTGATCTTTTATTAATAGTAAAATAAAACAATGTCTCGAATAAAAATAAATAAATGATTACCGAATGCAGCGAAAAAGAAAACCAAGTGTAACGCAGCTTTCACAGACAGTCGACCGGAGAGACAGCACGCCTAGACTTCAACTCTGTGTCTTCACTATTCTCTTAAATTTTTCTTTTAACTGAGCAGCATTTATAAAAGCAAAGTTGAGTATAGGATATACTCAGCAAATATGAAAAAATATGACATGTAACAGTAAACAAACAACATAAAGTTTTTTTTTTCATAAAAGTACATTATAAAAGCACACATCCTGTTAATCACCTATTTACTAAGTAAAAGACATTGCGTCTATAGACCAATCATGCTTACAGCTTACCCAGCTACAGCATCAACATAAGAACCAATCACAGTGTTCCACTGTGATCACCAACCAAAACCTATTAAAATCTCACTAATCATGTGAGAGTCCATACAATACTCGTAACCATAAGCACGGCTATCATAACAGTTTTAACTCTGTAAAGATTGTACACAATTTTTCACAAGAAGTAATTTCATCCCTGTTTTCAAGTGGACTTAAAAATCTCTATTATGCTGTGTCCGCTTTGCACTCGTACACTTACTTTAATGTGAGGGTCAAGAGATCACTTTAAGACTTTTCTATTGGTTTCTCTAACTTGTACGTGCCCACTGAGGTTTCATCTAATAAAGTACTAATCGTAACTTTGAAAAGGTCCCCTCTTATGCCAGATAGTTTTCGAGAGTAACATCTCCTTTTCCACACATCTCTCTCCAGACAGATCTAGGCATAACCCACTTTTTCCGCTCCACCTGTTGGCACGCACAGAACTGGTCTCCACCACTTACTACACCAGGCCGCATCTATTCTTAGCTCGTGATTGTATGGTAATATATGGGTGATCGCTCCATGAACTGATCCTTAGTTTTAAGAAGATAACATACCTAGAGACAGTGTCGGTAACACCACACACAGGACTACACCAACCATATCTCCAAATCACTAACCAACCATATCTCCAAATCACTAATCTCTAATCTACTATTGAATAACCCATTAATCCTCGTGAACCAAGCATGATAATAAATCAAATTAATATCACCCATCCAGACAACAGCAATCTAAGCATGTAATCTATCCAACAAAAAAGTAAACTAGGGCAACAAGACATAATGAGAAAACTAGGTGAATTATTAATAGTAGGTACGCATTTAATTTGACACAAGCATGCAATTTATAAGATAGAGGTTTTATAAAGTAGGTACAAAATAGTCAAGAACACTTGCCTTTATAACAATATTGCTGCTCAATAATTTGAAGTGTCGATCCTTGAAGTCCTCGCAAAGCGGATCCGAAGCCTAATCATCTAAACACGCAGACAAAACAAACAAAGAAACACAATTTAATCACAACTATTCGTACAATAGAATGAAACAGTAGGATAATGTCATGACTTCATAGGTTATTTCGCTACGATCATTTTGGTATAAAATTCGCTAAATTCGTAGTTACGGTTTAAAAGTTAAGGCATTTATAAGGTTTAAGGACTAATCTATAATTAAATTAAAGATCTAAGGACTTAAGTGCAAATTATTATATTAAAACAGTGAGATATATTAATTTTAAAAACTTTAGGATTTAAGATGGAATTTATTAATTGACAAAGATTAATTTTATAATTTACTAAAGTTATACGAGTTTTATTGTAAAAAGGGCATCATCATCATTATTATTATTTATTGTTAATAATAATA
>BCLG01000678.1:150049-169163 GCA_001602295.1 Zoysia matrella | reverse complement strand
TACGTGAGCATGGCGCCGGCGAGGTCGGCCGGCGACCCAGCGGACGCCGCGACGTCGGCCAGTATGGACACCACCAGGTCGTCAGGCAGCTCCTCAAACATGTCTCCGAGGCCCGCGCACCCGGCCGCGGCACCAGCAGCAGCGGCCGGCGACCCCTGGGCCGCCGTCCGGCGCCGCTTCCGGCGGTGCATCTTCGGCCCCTCGCCCGGCGTCGCGTGGCACGAGTAGCATCCGCCGCGCCTCGTCCTCATGGCCTCGTCCGTACGTTTCTTTGCGGCCGAGCAGCTGCAGTCCGTCCCTTGGTGAGGAGAGAGAGAGAGAGAAACAGGGAGGTAGAGGAAGAGCGAAAGAGAGTGCGTGGCCGCCCGCAGGTGTCCGTAATACCAAGAGAGGGAGAGAACGGAGTTATATATAGGAGTGGAGCAGTGAAGGGAAGGAAGGGGCAGGGTCGTCCGTCGAGGCGTCGACTCGTGCGTGCGTGGCTGAGAGGGAGAAGAGGAAAGCAGGAGCGGCATCCTTCCCCGTTCCGTTGCGTCGCAACGGGGGCTGGCGCGGTCAACAGGGACGCTGACCGGAGGAGCAGGAGGGAGGGGGTTGCTTGCGGCGGGGGAGCACGCTTGGTGGCAAAGCCTCTCGCTTTCTTGATACTCTCCACACCCCTTCACTCTCTCTGTTTGTTAATTGATATTTGTTAATTTTTAAATTTAATTTTTAATAAATTTTATATATTTTAATATTATTTAATTTATCATTAAAAATATTTAAATCACAACTTAAAATTTTATATATTTAAACAAATTTTTTAAATAAAATAAATAATTAAAATTAATTGTAAAAATCGACAACGACATAAATTTAAATTTAAGAACGGCGGAAGTAAGCTTTTCCGGTCCTCTCTCCTCGGCTTTCCTCCTCCTCATTTTGCCCCTTTCGTTCCTATTCTTAGAGAAACACATAGTACTCCTACACAAACAGAGAGTGGCGATGGGGCCAGGGGCCAGGGGCCATACGTGATGATTATGGTTAGTGTGCGTTGCATCTTTAGCAGCCTTTTTTTGCAAGCTCCTCTGCAAATTGCATCGATCCTTGGGGCCTCGCTTCGCTTTGCTTTGTTCTGCCTTGCTTGCTTGCTCGGGTTGCGTTGGGTTGTTTGCTTGATCTCGTTGCCGGTTCCGGCGTGTCAACTGGCCGAGATGGGGCCAGGGGTCCGTCCCCTTTGTCCTGCACGGTTTGGTGCCACGCCGCGGCGGCAGGGGCCAGGTAGGGGGTTGGGTTTTGTGACATGGATATCTTGCTTGACGATGAGAAGGCCGGCCTTGGCCTTGTTGACGTTTCCTTCCGGCGCCGTGGCACCGCACCAACATGGCGAGGTTGGCGCAACCGAGAGAGAGAGACCTTGCTCGATCGCTCCGTTGATTGGTGTGGGATCTTGCTAACAATTGAAGATTTGGCTGGCTAATTTGGTGGCGCCTCCCTGATCCGTCTCCATAAAGCGATGTAGGGAAATGGTTTGTTTCGGCGCGATGCGTGAGGGAGAGAGAAATGGACCGAATGGTGGGGTTTGATTAACCAGCCGTGGGTGTTGCTTTCAGAGGAGGAAAGGGTTTAATCTCTCCTGATTAACCAACGGCTGCCTCAAAAGCTAACCATTTATCTCAGAGATTACATTGGTCAATGGCAAATGGAAAACGCCCTTAATTTGGTCAATTACGCCTATTAAAATCACTTGATATCTGTCGAGTGAAAAAAAAAGTGTTTAAATTTCTGCTGCGCAGTACTACATAATTTGACCTTATCCAGATTCAAAAAGTAGTACTGTGCATAGAACTGTATATACAGTTTATTTCTATGCGGAATACAGTAACCGGTGCATCAAAGAAATGTGTAGCTGGGATTGATCGTGTAGGAGTTTCCACAGGTTGCACGTTATCATATCATACCCACAAATTTGACAGGAAAAAGGAATATAAAAGAACTAATTATATCACGTACCATTTGCAAGTATCAAAATGCGAATTGAGCTAGTAGTACTTTTCTTCCGAACTGCAATTTTTTGCTTCACACATGTTTCACTATTTCCATTGGTTTCATGTGCGTTCATCTAAAGTTCAGTCGACGCGCGCGGCAAAGCAAGTGGGGAAAATAACATTTGTCCCTCCAAGCACGTGATTATTCTCATGCATTAGCCGTCGTCCACAAAGTACGGCTTAGTTACCTATTGTATGAAGCAAGTTAAAGAAACTTCCATATGCGTGCATTAGTCATTTTCAACAGATGAAGAAATCGGTCGTTCACTCCAGTTAAAGCGCCAGCTTCTAAAGCGTGGTCAAGTGTTTGAAAAACATTGTCCATTGATGCCAGGATGATATTTCTGTCGCGCCAGGGTTAATAAAAAAATCGTCTGGGTACTATAAAGGAATTACCGTCCTTGCAAGAAAAGGCAACAGAAGAGAAAGGTAATTCGTGGATTAGAAGAGGGCACTGGAAAAACTAGGGGTGAAGTGAGAGGATGGCAGTTACGTTTGCAGAGGGCACTCAAAAAACAAGGTCTGCCCGCCACTGAACATTAGCTAGGGCAGTTACTTTTGCAGAGGGCACCGGTGCTATATAAAGCATCTATATATTTGCATTAATAATTAATATTAACACTAGTTTTTAATATTAAGATTAGATGCCACATAATTTATTTTCTATGTCACTTCTGCATTTTAACTGAACGTTAACAGCCTTGGACCAGGTGTAGATAGGGGTGATAAAAGGGTTTGTTCTGTGGATCTTTTCACATATTAAGGGTGCCTTTGGCACCTTGAAACATTTTAGATTCTTATTGAATCACTTGAAACGGTGCCAAACGACTAAAACGGTGCACCGTTTCACCGTTGAATCACTTGAAATGTTTCGAGAATTTAACTTGGATGAGTGAAACTGCTCCGAAGGTGTTTTACACGTGAATCACTTTGCTATTAGCCAAGTAAAAATCTTCTGAAAGTCAAAAAAAAAAAGTTCTCTCAAGTTTCTAAATTTTCCAAAAGTTTTTCCATTAGGTTTGTCTCGTCAAACTCTTCGTGTAGATGCTTTCCGACTTATTCCTAAAGTTTTTTTTAAAGTTGTTTTATTAGTTCCCAAAGTTTTTTAAAATTGTTTTATTAGTTCTCAAAATTTTCTAAAGTTGTTCTGATATTTTTATTATTAATATAAGAAGAGTATATTAGTCATTTCAATCCTTCTTCTTGCTTTTCTGAATTTGAATCACTAAAATTTGTCAAACAGTTTTTAAAGTGATTCTGTTTCAGACTAGAAACGTTTTGGACTAAAATTGAAATATTTCTGATTCTCTGGGGAATCGAAACCGTAACAAACACACTCTAAATCGGCTCTTATTAAATTTTAGCTTAAAAATGAATAAAAATTGATCCTAATCTAATCAAGCTCTCACTTTTTCTAATTCATTTTCTTCTGCTCGGTTTTACCCCTAAGGGTAGAACTTGAAGAAATAACTGACCATAATAATTATGGAAGTGGCTGGGCGAAACTTTCGGATCATTGTGTAACATCAACAGCTCTTCGTGAAAAAAAGAAGAAAAGAGAACATCTCTTTCTTTCTCCCAAGTAGGGGTTTCTACATCCTTAGCAGCCAATCATGCTTCTTGGTCATACATATGCTAATAATTTTGTTTGATTTTTTTCCGAATATTTTTATATAATCTTGATTGCCAAAATTTACTAGCTTTGATCCACTTTAATTATTTGTTAAATTTTAGTTCTATGAAACGGATTTTGTTTCTTAAAAAAAGTAGTAATCGTTGCACTTATTTTGTTTTCCCAAAGTTCTAGATCGGCGAAAAAGTTCCCATACCCATGATAAGGTCGGCGTCCCATCATTCTGTTCGTACGACATGATCTCGATCGAGCCATGCACGTCATGAGTCATCGATCCCCATTGGCGAAGAAAGAAAGGCAGCAGCTGCGATGCATGACCACCACGAACTAACTCATCAGACATCAGAGACGTTTCTTGGCTGTAAATTCAGCGCGCTGCGGCGGCTCAATCGATCGACCGGTCGAGCCTGGAGTAGCTTGCTTCTCCTTTTTCTAGAACTGTCCCAAGGCAATCATACGTTCCAATTATAATTTGTTTCTTAAAAGCAAACGAACGAACTCACCAACAGCAGCCCGGCCGGCCGTACACGTCTGTATGAACAAACGAAATGTTCAGATGCGCTGGCTTCGCTTTCATTGGTTGTGGGTAAGAACGCGCGCATTCTTCTCCTCGTTGTTTCAGACCTGTTTGGGTTACCGTTTTAATTTGCGGTTACGCTACTGTAGCATCACCACATGTGACAAAAAAAAAGATTAATTACAACACACTAATTAGTGATTTTCTCAGAAATTTGAAACTTGGGCCCGTTTTAGTAAAGCTCCACGGAGTTAATTCTCAGTCAGAATTAGAAAATCTGTGTCAAACACTGTTTTCAAAAAAAGTAACTCTTAATTTGATTCTGTGAAGTGATTATCTGAAATGATTTAAAGGTTTGGAGCTGAAAAAAGTAGCTTCTCACGATTCTGTGAAATAATTCTCTACCTAATCCAAGTTTTTTATCTTTTAAAAAATTAAAAAGAATCACTTTCAGACACATAATTACTTCTCGTTAGAAAATCACTTCTCCATAGAATCATTTTCAGATAAGCTCTGCCAAATTGGCTCTCGTCTTTTACTGGGTTTATAATAATTCGATCTATGTTTTCTATTTTTTGGGTAGGAAGTTCTTTGTATTTTCTTTGAGCTCATATATCTCATGGATTAATTAGTTTCCATGTTTATAGCTCAGTGATAGATGTTCATAGACTGACCATTGCTGCTAGCAGTAATTATTCAGAAACTCAGATTCCTACCAAGATAGGAGTAATTTTTTGCTGGATTGGTTTCTAAGTTTGAGAGGAAACATATGAGGGTGGCATTAATGACAAAACGACCTTGCTGGTAATGGCAACGAGCCAACGATCGCGTTGGCGAAAGGGGGCATGCATCAACAACCGCGGTTGTCGTGACGGCGGACTTTGCTTCAATGCTGCGAAACGCCACGACGATGGCCGGATCCGAGCAGCTAGCCAGCCTGCCCGGATGATTAAGCAACTTATCATAATTAATCGTGGTACTAGTTTCCTTTTCCTGCGTACAATTATTGTTCGATCGTTCTAGCTTGCTGCCAATATATCGAATAGTGGCGCGCCATGTGGATTCCTCAACCTACTTATGGATAACTGTAATGGAATTTCCTTTGACGTGTATTCAGAGCGAAAACGAGTAAAAATAGTTAAGTTGGTCTTTCTAAGAAGCTTAATTTTGCTAAATAATATTATGCATAATTACGATATTCGAGCTCGAGTATTTTTCCGTGTATTATGCTGGAACAAGAACTGATTCTATGATATTCCTACATTCTGCGGATCTACATATATTAAACATTACGAGTTTCAATTAGACTAAATATTCTATGCAAAAATTCTGTGCTGGTGAGATCCAATACAAATAAAGAAATTAAAAAGGTGGTCATTCATTGCATGCTCAAGCTGAGAACCTGAAATTATTTTTTGGTTATGCGCTATATACCCTACCAAAGTGGATGGGACCTATGTTTGAGGTGGTCCTCTGGACCTCTGCCTAAAATGAAAACCATGTCAACAGATAACCACTGCATACGTCGCCCCTTTGAAGCAACAAATCGCATTGACTTGGGTCATCCCTCCCTCCCATTCAGCGGGCGACCGGTTCAATCCAATTGAATTTTGGTGTACTGTTGAAGGCTGTTCGCTAGGCTGCCATCTTTGCTTCGAGAGGGGACAAGTGTGCGCGCACGCATGCACCCAACCCGGACCTAGATAGCCCCCCATACCATGCCATGCACGCACTTATCTTCTTTTAATAAAGGTCCCTTCCAGTGGAGTGCCTTGTTGGCTTGCCCTGGGAGGACGCTGGCCAGCTTCTTCTTCGGATACACGTTGGTAGAGTAGTAGTAGTTTTGAGTCAAAGGGCATGCATCTTCCGGCAACTTGGGCATTATTCTGTCCTCCCTCCATGCAAGTTAAAGCGTTTAGAATAACGATCTTGCCAAGATCATGTTCACACTTTGCTTGGCTTTACCATGACTGCACTGCAAAATGCCCTTTAGATTAAGGCCATGTTTGTTTTTTCATTAGATTATATGATCTAGATTATAATCTCAATTTTTTATAATTTAGATTATAGTGTAGAGATTATAATCTAGATTATAATATGTATTTGTCTGTTTGGTAACTTAGCTTATTTTCAATTTAGTAAGGGTAGTGAGTCTTTTGAAGACTAATCTCAAATAAGCATCTAAAGATCAGCTTATTGAATTATAATAATTCAAGCTTAAGATTAAAATAATCTAACAAATAAGTTATTTATTTTTATAGATTATAATATCTAGATTGTATAATCTATGTAGATTATAATCTAAACAAACAGGGCCTAAGTAGATGGTGGCTACTGGCTACACTACATGCACATAGTTTGGACAGACCTGAATGAAAAAGGCATAAACGCTCACAGTTCATTCCGTTTTTAATACGATATTCTCCGGCGGGTTCATTCCAGAGAACCTTGCGATAGCAGTAATCTATCCATGAGCCGCCAGCCAGATGACACTGAACGAGCCTAGCAGATAGGTAGGTTTGAGGAATTTGTCCTAGGAATATAAATTTGCGCGCACGATAAGATATTCTCAGCACAAGGGAACGTCAATCAGTTCTCACGGAGATCTGCAGCGGGAGCCGTGCATGCCACCGGCTGGTTTATTCTCTGGATACCGCGAAAACTAGCTTTAGCCGTCTCGTGATTTTGAAAATAGGAACGGGGGAGAAGATTTGTTTCGCTTGAAAAGTCAAGTTGATCGATCTGCTTTGAATTGGTTAGAGATCGGTCGAACTGCTACCAGTTTTGGTCAAGCAATCCTGTGGATCCCCCTCCTTTGTTTTACTGTATCATTCTTTTTAAGCGTTTCAAACAGGGCAACTAACAGGGAAATATTGTTCAGACTTCCTGCTACTGATAGCGTAAAATATGTGGCATTTCGTTTATGAACGAGTGGCAACAGTATTAATTCGGAGGTCGACTCTATGCTGGTACTTACTTCATTCGTTCTCAAATTGATGTCGCTGCTGACAAATATGATAAATTTAAATATTTTAGTATAATTTTCTTTATCATTAAAGTTATTTGAATTATTACAACTCATAATTTTTTAGATTTGAATTATTTTTTTAATAAGACGAATGGTCAAAATTAATATTTGTAGTCAATGACGACATCAGTTTGTAAATAAAGAGAGCATTAGTTATCACCAAGAGAAACAAAATTCTATTTATTATCTTAGTATTTGAAAAAAAAGTGCGATCAAGTTCGGTCCACAAAATAATCACACCACTAGAAGAACAAAGAAATACTGTAATAAAATTACTCACGCGGGCTTAATGAAAAAAATTACACTACAGTACCCTCAAGATTTTTTTTAAAAAAAAATAGCCACAGTTGCGATTACAATAAAACAGCCTAAAATACTCAAACATAAGTTTACTAAGATTGTGATATATAGCTGCTAGTAGTAGATAACTATATGCTCATAACCCGCAGAGGCAGAGACACGGCCGACGCTGCCGCTATATTATTTTATTTGTTAAAAATAAGTAAATATTAATTAGATGAATATACATAAGTTTCACTAAATCTTTACTGTTTTAGCACCTTCATAGTCTTATCCCCAGGCGCAAAGCCGTCTTGGCTCCGCCATTGATAACCAGCGTGTCTAATCATAGTATAATCAGGGACCCCTGACGCAACATGTAATATCTGACTATGCAGGTACGCGAAGCATACGGAAAAGGGCAGGCAGAATGCATGTGTAGCGAATTAAGATGGCTGGCCGGCCGGCGGATCAACGACGAGGTTACCTCCGCAAGCAACCCTCCTCCGCTAGCTGTCTTCCGTACGATTAGCACTAGCTTTGGCGGGGTCCCATGGAAAAGGGAAGAAACCACAGCCAACAAGCCATCTATTAAAGCCAAAGGAAGCGCTATTATGTAGTCCCATGTTCCATACATGCATGGATTATTTCTGCAACGAAAAACTTCCCCATTTGACACGGCTTCACCAAGATATATAATTTTTTAACAAATTTATTGAAATGTTGTATTTTAAGAAGGGCGGAGCCGAGGGGCGAACTAGCAGGGCAGGGCCTCAGCCCCCTATATACTCACTAAGGGTACGTTTGGCAACATGAAACGGTTCCAATTCTCATCCGAATCTGCAAAATCAGCGCCAAACGATGAAACAACGAATCGTTTCTGCCTTGAAACCACTCGAAATGATTCCGTTCTTTGAATTGCGTCCGTGAATCGGCACATCAGGTGTTCAGCAGTGAAACGCTTCAGCTGCCATGAACCTCCCCCTGACCTTCGAACTATTTACGGCAAAGTTGTTCCTACAATTGTACCTACAGTTGTTCTTTTAGTTCTTAAATTTTTTTAAAGTTGTCATGATATTTTTACTATTAACACAAAAAAGGTATATTAGCTATTTCAATCATTCTTCTTTCTTTGCTGAATTTGAATCACTAAAATTTGCAAACGGTTTTTAATGTGATTCTGTTTCTGACTAAAAACGTTTTTGGAGTGAAACTGAAGCATTCGGAGAATCGGAACCGTATCAAACGCACCTTAAATCACTCTATTGATTCTCAAATTTCTCATATAATTGTTAAAAAATTTGGTTCTCCTTAAAATTTATGAAAATGTATTTGACTCTTTGATTTCCTTGCTTCGCCCCTGGTTGGTATTGATCAGCAAAGCTGTGCTAGCTTGACATAAAACATCTGCTGTTACGGTGTTGCCTGGTACGACGTGCACATTGGCGCCTGCAAACAAATGAGAGCGAGGCTGCGCGCGGCACACTGCTTGCACGCTTGTACACAAAGGCATATGATGGCCAAGGAAACTCAACCGTTGCCGTCTACACGAATGTAGCGTGCATGGTTTGACCTCCATTGGAGGATCATCACGTCGCGCTGCTTCCATGCATGCGAGTACTGACGACGTCGGCCACAGAGTTCTTGGTCAGTTCTTCCAACACGATGGATCGATCAGGAGTGCGCGTGTAGTCGCTGGAACACGTGCGCGGCGAACGAAGACGCCGGCTGCCGCGGTTGCGTGCGACGCCAGCGAGCGAGCGCGGTCAAATCTGCTTTGACGTACGCCACGACGGTCAAATTAATCATATGGATATCGATCCTGACTTAATTTGGATATATTGTAGTAGTACTATCTTTTAGACTAGATTCGTTCCGTTTGAAAATCCAAATAAATAGGTTCAGAACTCTGACTTAATCAGCAGCAGGGGAACCGGACAAAGCTGAACAGCTCTAATTATGCATTCCATCGCCAGGTCCTGACTGATCAATTTCCCGATTGAGAGACACCTATGCGCGAGTACATGATCACCGCGAAAGGTATCGAGTCCGGAAAACACTTGTTGTTACAATAAACTGGAAGTCCGGAACTGACCACGAACCAACACGGAGAGAAAGTCCAAGACACAAGCTACCAGACAGAACGCGAAGCTGCAACTTGCGATCGCGACGGAGGCCTAGGAAACCAGCGCGCAGCTAGCTAGCGGCAGAAGCTGCCAGAATACGACGATGACGACTCGCCTGGCGCTGGCCGGCGGCTAGCTTGGCGCGCACGCGTCCGTCCGCGCGCTGGCTGGCTGGCCGGCCGGAGGCGAAGCGGCTACGGCGCCCGGCACTTGTGCGGGCTAGCTCCCGCGCGCGTGCGAGGGATGGGAGCCCTGTCCGGCTCCGGCAGCCACGTGAGCGAGAGAGTAGTTCTTGTTTACTTAGGTTTTATACTGATTATTAGGTTTGAGTGGAGGGGGCCTCGTGTTGCGCGCGTTCGATCGATCGGCAACTACTTGGCTTGCTCGCAAAGGTACGCAGCCCGTGTGCGCACGCACGCACGCACATAAACTGCTGCAAAATACTCTACTCCGTAGTAATATACTCCGAGTCCAAGCTAGCCGGCCGTAGTATGTGCTGGTGACATTCTACGGGCATCCATGCATGCATCTTGACGGATGTTCCCGTTTACGTTATCGAAACCGCACAGGGTGTAGCTAGGGGGCTTTAATTGCCTTCCGGCAAGCTACTTTGTTTTTTAACAGATTGTTTACACCAAAGGCTAAGTAACCATCGAATTCAATTCGTTTTCAAGCACGTGCGCATAAGAAACTTCGGGGGCTAATTTTGCCTTTGCCGTCGACGCGTCCAACGGTACGTACAGCCTCCAATCCAAGTTTTGGCGGCAAAAGCAAGCGCGTCGAACCAACCTCGCCAGCGCTTTCTTTATCAAGCTGGCTCAAACACCCATTGCATGCGTTTCAATTCAACTCCGTTGAAAAATACCGAGACAGAGACTAGCACCGGTGACCAGTCACCATCCGAAATTAAGCACAGGCACACAAGAACTGAAAACGTTTTTGAACGTTGAATCGTTCCACACCTGGCAGCTACTCCTAGCTTTGACGTACGGGACCCGATCGAGCGATCGACGAAGACAACGGTTTCATGAAATCAAGGCCGGCCGCGGGGCCGGGGGCGACAAGCAACAGGACAGCCCTGGCATTCAGTGCATAAACAAACAAACAAGTACTAGTATATATACTCCTATGTAAAACCCTAGTAGCAACTTGCAGCAGCGTTAAGCTATGATAGTACTCGTGGTAGGCTAACTACTCCTGATGATCTTTGTCTTGGGGCCTGGGAAAGGAGGACGAGCACTCTACGTGCCAGTGAAGGAAAGCTACTCCTCAAAATGCTTCGACCAGACGCGTGCGTCCTCTCTGCTAATTCCCTCGGGATCAATTCCCTAACCGGACGAACGAACCGAACCCTCCTGGAACTACCCGAAATTCCCTCTAGTTTAATAGTCCGGCCACATGCTCGATCGCTCCATCTCCTCGGAGCCGGCGCCTCATTCCTTGTTCCTCTGGTGTCTTCTCTACTCAATTCGGTCGATCGATCGGCCGGCGAGGACCCCCAGCTGATTAGTTAGTAACTTGCTGATTAATTAACTAATCCGGGGTTGGGATCAGTGAGGAGTGAGATGGAATTAAGGTGGGGTGTGAGCGTGGTGCGTCGCATGCATGCATGGCGATCGATGGCAGTTGTTTGTTGCTTGACGCTATTGCCGCTGTTCCCTCCCCGGGCCGCACATGACCCCGTTTCGTTCGCGGATCGTGTCGTGCCTCCGAAGCGTCGGCCTAGCTACTTGGCCGCGCGGGCAGGTGCGTGCATGCGGATCGAGAATTCGAGATCAGAGGCATGCATATGGGTCGTCGATCACTGCCGGACATTCATTCTATGACAAGTCTGGACCACATGGCATTCTTCCACTCTCTGGTAGAACGGTTCTCCTCCGATCTTGGAATGTCTTGTGTCCGAAGACGCCGGTCTCTTGTAAAACTTCCTCCAAATCAATGGCTAGAACCACTGGCGTGTTAGTGTCCTCTGATCTACACTATGATTCCCATGTTTGTGGCATGATAGATTGAGGCCCCATCTGTAACGTAAGAATTTATTAGGAATCTTATTAGAATTTCATAAGAAAAAACTGTAGGAATGAACGAAAGGGAAGCCTACTCTGTTCTAAAATCTACCACCTTGGGTCCAAAATAAGTATTTTTTAAAAAAAATTCAAATATATACTTTTGATCATTCATCTTATTAAAAAAATTATAAAAAAATTATTTATTTTATTATGAAATGATTTATTAGTAGAGTACTTTAAATTTGGTTTGTTTATTTTTAAATTTTCATAAAATTTTTAAATAAAATGAATGGTCAAACACTAATTTTAAAAAATAAAAAACGTCACTTATTTTGAGACGAGGGAGCAACAATTTAACTTTATCCATGTTATAAATTTATAGCATGATTCTTTTTTCAAAGACAACTTAGATTGACAGTTTGACTCTGTCGTCTCCCTGACTCCCTGCCACTTTTTCTTCTTCCTACGGAACCCGGACTAGCCAGCGCCTCTGTTTTGTGTTCCCGCCAAAGAAGCTACCAGTATCTGCCATCATCTCTAGAAAAAGAGAAAGAAAAGAGGAGTTGGTATGATAAAGGCCCAACATGCCAACACTCCACCGTATTCGCTGGGCCCTGGTAGAGACGAGACAGGCGCGGGCCCACACCGAGCTGGACGAACGACGAACGGCCGGCCTGAGGCAAAGGCAAATTCTAGTCTGAAGGCACAAGCGAGGTGGCGAAGACGGGTTCCAGAGCCTGCAGCAGAGTACAAACAGACGGACTTTCTTCTTTAAGATAATGGAAAAAGAATAATTCCATCCTTAGTCTCAAAAGAGATTACGGCCAAATTATTACAGTACAGCGGAACGAAACTAGAAACTTATTCAGGAATTGTAAATCTTGAGCTCCGTCTGAATTTGGCGAAGAGATGTAGAGTAACAAATGTAAATTAATCCATGTTATAAATTTCATGGTTAGATTGGCAGCCTTGACTGTCTCTCGTCGCCCTTCTCCTCACGGAACCCGCACCAGCGTCACTGTTTTGTGTTCCCGCCAATGAAGCTACTACTGTATTAGCTGCCATCATCTTTTAAGAACTTGTTTGGCAGAGCTAGAACTTGTTAAAAAATCAGTTTAATTTTTTAGATGGTAGAAAGAGGTGAAAAATAAGCTGTTTTTTATTTATTTTGAGAATTTGCTGAATTAATAAGTTGTGAAATAAGTTTGCTGTTTGACACTTCTGTTTATTTCTGTAAATAAGTTAAAAATAAGTTGCGCTATACAAAGCCTAATAATAAAGGAAAAGAAAAAAAAAGAACAGAAGAGTTGGGTATGATAGGCCCAACATGCCAACGCTCCCCCGCGCGTACTCGCTGGGCCCTGCTAGAGACGAGACAGGTGCGGGCCCACGCTCCACATATGGCCCACGGAGCTGGACGAACGAGGCAAGAGCAAATCCAAGGTCTGAAATCTGAAGGAAGCGAAGGCACATGCGAGACGGCGAAGACGGTTTCCAAAGCTTATCTGAACGCGGTCGACATGGTGCAGGAAACTCTGAACCTAGCCTGCAAGGACTCCTTCAAGTCGATCGTTGCCAACTAAACGCCTCACCATAACCAAGTCAAAATTAGAAACTGCATGCAGAAAGATGTTATAATACTTGAAGAATTACATCTGTTTATTTAATTAAATTTGATGATTAAAAATAAGAAAGTAACTAATCAAATATATTAAATAGTAGATCTGTTATCAACTCTAAAAATAATAGATTCGATATTAATTTTAAAAATCGATGGTTGAAATTAATTAAAAAGATAAAAATACTTCGATACCTATCGAGCACTGTATGTATTACTGCTCATGATCGATCTAACCGTGCATGTTTGATGTCGGGAGTTGGGAGAAGCTATTCCCAAACACTGCAGCCCGTTGCCGTCGCAGGACACCTGACGTCAAGCGCCAACTCCAAAGCTATATCGACGTCCGCTGTCCGCTGACCTGGCAGCCATGTAATGCTCGCTCGTCAGCACGCGCTTTACAGCTCGGTCGTCCGTCTCCACATCCATCCGGGTTTCCCTTGGCGATAGTTGGTGAGATACTTATCCGAGTTTCGCGACGTTAACATATCTACAGATGATTCACCAGCAGCAGCAACAGGCGTCCCGGATAAGCACGGCCGATGTGGATTGCATTAATCTGCATAATTGCGAGAGTTTGGTGCAGGTAGATGGATGGATTGCACTTGAATCAATCTTGCGTTAATCATCTTGGGCGCGCGCGCACCTGGCCCTTTCTGTTTTATCCCGCTTTGTCAAGGCCGGGTGGCCCATGGGTTGGAAAAATCTCCGGTGGTTGGAGCCTTGTGTATCTGGATTAGCTAGGGTGCATAAAAGGCCAGCAAATTAATCATATGTGTATGATATATACTCTCTTTGTTCTTAAATTGATGTCGTTATTGATTTTTAACATCAATTTTGATCATTCGTTTTATTAATTTTTTTTTGATAAATAACATATATTTTGTTATAATTTGATTTATCATTAGAGTCATTTGAATCACAACTTAAAATTTTACGTAATTGAACTAATTTTTTAAATAAGATGAATAATCAAAGTTGATATTAAAAGTTAACGATGATATCGATTTAAAAACGGAGGAAGTATCTGGCAAAGCTTGACATGGAATCAAAAGAGTCTTTGTAAAAAAAACTGAAAATGATGGAGGAAAAAGAAGGATAAGAATCGGAGTGGAGATGATGACCTAGATTGCGGTCTTAGAAAACGGTGATCGATGTGGAGAGCACACGTCATTTTCTTTCTCCCCTGGGTTACCATGCACTGGAGCTTTGTTTCAAGTGGCCGTGAATATCATAGGTTTGTGCTAGTATCTTCCTTTCAGGTAGTGTGTTTAGGTCCTGTTTTGTCTGTACACAGTGGCGCAGCCGGAAATGATCTATGCCACTGTACGTTCAATCAGAAAGAAATACTGGTGAAAGGTACGACAGACTTAGTACTGCTAACGGCCCTTCTACAAAATTTTAGACATAAATATATGTGTCGTTTTTAATATACATTCAAAAGAAACCTTCTTTTTTATTCCCTCTCAAACCATCCAATAAATGTCAAAGGTTCGAATCTTACTAGCCCTACTTGTTTCCACTTGTAAGTGGCTTACCGGTGAAGATAAGCAACAACCTCACTCAAACGCTTTGCTTATTTCCATAAGAATCTGAGTTTTTGATAAACGGTTTACATATTTGAACTACAAGAATTGATAAAATATTCACAGTGAAAATAATCAAAATTTTTTTGGTAAACACTTGTCCCTGCTACGGTGTTACTCTCTCCGTTCCAAATTATAAATCATTTTGGACTCTTCAAGTTTTCTCAAATTACAAGTCAAGTTTTCTTCTTAAATCTCTATTATTCTCGTTTTCAGAACATCTTAGATTTTTTATTTTTATTAATTCCCGTTCCGAGACAAAAACGACTTATAATGGGTCAGATGAAGTAGGTCTTTCCAAAGGCTACATGAAAGTGTAGCATGTTGTAACAAAAGATTTTTTTTGTCCCAACTAGTTGAGTATGTAAATATCTTGCCATAAAAAGTAATTCAATAATATTTTACTACTCTCTCATGATTTTTTTAAACAAATTTAACATGAATTTGTCGAAAGGAGAATCACATGAGCCTGAATGAAAAAAAAAAATAGAAATAGAAAGAAGAAAGCTAATGGGTCGTGCATCCTTACCCCAGTCACGGGCCACATGCATGCCTCTGGCTCTAATGGGCTGTAAGAAAGATCGCATGAAAATGGATGCGGGAAAGAGCAATCCAGCCCATAAAATATTTTGACCCAGCCTGTAAGGTAAGGGTAGTTTAGGTCCAATCCAGTTTGGTCCGGTTCGAACACAAACCGCCTATCCGTTCTTTAAAACAAAAAACACACCGATTTTTCTCCCAAAGAAAAAAAAGCCCCCGTCGATCGTCTCGACTCTCGAGACGCCTCTCTGCTCCCCCACCCACAGCCACAGCAGCGCGGGCGCGGATCAGCTGACTTAGCCCGTTTACTGCACGTGCCTTGCAGTAAAGCAAATCCACCGTTCACTCCATCAGATGGCTGTCCGGCTTTCGTCTCGGTTCCACTGAGATTACAAAGATTTTTACTTGCCTAAGCAATGCAATCAGGCCATCGAAACTTTTATTTTTTGCTGCATGCTTACTAGGTGAGCCTCGTATATTTGAAATATTGTACCTATACCTTAAATAATAATAGCATTTTACTATGAATTTATGGAATCCATAAAAAATTATCCTTTCACTTATTATTTTGAGTCTGGACATAAGAATTAAAAAGAAATAAAAAAATTGAGATATACTAAAAATGAGAGTGAGAGATACTACTTTTGGTTAAAAAAAAATAGTTTGGGACAACGAAATGATCTCCAAAATATAGCTTTGACTACTACTTTATAAAAATTTTGATAAAAAAAATACTCTCTTCGTACTCAATTAATTACTTGTCATCTTAAAGTTTATAAATTTTCTTCATTTACTTATTATCCTCACTTTCCAATACACATTTCTTTATTTTTAACGTATCTTTCTTTATTTCTATTCTTCTTATTTTGTACATCCCACCTTTTTCATCCTCTTTAATTCTCTCGTGTAAAAAGGGACGGATGAAGTAGCATTTGTATATTTTTATGAAATTATTTTTTTTTAAAAAATGACAACCTCGGAGGTGGCAGGTCGTTATGTCTCCTTGCCATGTCTGTATGGAAAAGTCGTGCGTCGGGAGTGGCCCTTTTGAGCAGGACGGGGCCGCAGGTATCCGGGTTTTATGAACTCGACACTATCCATCTTAATTACCCCTTCGGTAAAAAAAAATCAATTTGAACATTGTCTTAGTCAAAAAGTTTTAAGTTATTGATTTTAGTATGTGAAAAATCATATAATTAGATTTGTCGTAAAAAATACTTTCATAAAAATATACAAATACCACTTTTCATAAATATTATTATAAAAATAGTAATCAAAGTTATGTTTTAGAGTATCCCAAACTACTTTCTTTTAAATTAGAGGGAGTATCTCTCATTCTCGTTTTTAATATATCTCACTTTTTTATTCTTTCTTAATTAATTCTCATGTTCATACCTAAAATAATAAGTCAATGAAGAATTTAAGATGAATTACATAAATTTGTAGTAGAACCCTATTATTATTATAAGATTCGGTACAATATTTCATATATATACGAGGCTCACACAGCAAGCAACTAAAAAAATTTCGATGGTCTGATTGCAGTCCTTGGGCAGGTAAAAATCTTTGTAATCTCGATGAAACTGAACAAAAGCCGGGCAACCATAGGATGAAATGAACGGTGGATTTGCTTTACTGCAAGGCCCGTGTAGTAACGGTCTAAGTCAGCCGATCCGCGCCCAGCCACGCAGCCATGGCGTCCGCCGAAACCCTTGCGCGCTCCCCGGCGCGGGACCCCTCCTCCGACCCGCCACCGCTCGCCGAGTCCTCCAAGCCCCCGCGGGAGTCCTCCTCTGAGCCGCGCCCCAACGGCGACGGCGCAGGCGGTGATGGAAGCGCCGGGGACTCCTCCCGCCGCCGCCGTCGCCGCCGCTGGGAGCAGTCAAACGACGATTCCGCGGCCAATTCCGGCGGCAAGGGCGGGACCGGGGGGCGGAAGCGCAAGTCGCGTTGGGCCGAGGAGGAGCCGCGCCCCGCCATCGCGCTTCTGGACTTCATGAAGGACTTCGCCGCCGAGATGGACCTGGTGGTGCACGCCCTCAACGTGCGCCTCCTAGAGATCTCCCGCCTGCTCCAGTCGGGCCTGCCCCGAGGGCGCGAGCTCGCCGTCGCCAGGGAAGGAAATTACAGAGGACCCGGGTCCTTCAGAAAACGCATAGGACCCTGCTTCCCTCTAGCCACGTATTTTTCACAATTTGAAAGTAGTTTCTTTAATCTTGCTTTTGTTTTTTGTCCAGCTCATATCTCACATGAGAATTTTTATTTTAAATATTATCTATTTGTCTAAAAATTATGAAAATAATATAAGGAATGGATAAATTACAAATTTTTTTTTACCATGTCATAAGTTGAATATGTGATTTAAGCTTCAACATGCGAAATAAGAGTAATCATACGTTGGATGTTAGACAAAACTTAAGTCATATGTTGAACATTCACTAAAAAAAAGTCGTATATTGAACATGCGACTTAAGTGTCCGACATACAACTTATATTACTTCGAATATTGGTCGCACAAATTTTGTTAATCAAGTACTGGATGTGCAAACAAAACTAAGCGCTCCGTTCGAATGCAAGAATATTACAAAAATCACACATGAATTTTATAGAAATTAGTTTAATTTTACAAGAAAAAGAAATGGAAAAATACCTATTTTTCAGAGGAGGGCTAATTCACGTTTCCAGTGTTCGAAGTAAGGAATTTCGAATTTACACCGTGCGACAATAAATTAAATATTTTTTGCATGTAAAATATGTTTCAAATTATTTACCAATGCAAGCTCTATTTATCCATTCCTAGTATTATTTTCATAACTTTTAGAAAATAGATAACATTTAAAATAAAAATTCTCACGTGAAATATGAGCTGGACCAAAAAAAAAGCTGGATTAAAAAACTACTTTGAGATTGTGAAAAGCACGTGGCTAGGAGGAGCAGGTGGGGTCCTATGCGACTCTGCAGGACCCGGGTCCTCTGTAATTTCCATCCCGTCACCCGAGCCCGTCTACGACAACCTTGGCATCCGCATCAACACCCGTGAATGCGCCAAGGAGCGCCCAACCGCGAGAGGCAGGAGATCATCTCGCAGCTCATTCGCCGCAACCCTGCCTTCAAGCCCCCCGCAGATTACCACCCGCCCAAGCTCCAGAAGAAGCTCTACATCCCAATGAAGGAGTACCCTGGATACAACTTCATCGGGCTTATCATCGGCCCACGTGGCAACACACAGAAGCGGATGGAGAAGGAGACTGATGCGAAGATTGTCATTCGGGCGAACAGGGGAGGAGCTAGGGCCTTTCATCGGGGTCAACTGACCCCGTCGATTCCTTGTAAAATCAGTGAAGATTACTGAACACAAAGGTGAAGACCCTGGCGCCTTCAAGGGGCTAACCCTGGCGCTTGTTCCGGCTGGCTCCGCCCCTCCGGAGGAAGGGCAGAGTGTCGCATCCCAAAAATCTTAAACTGAGAAAAGATGGGAGTTTTAAAATTTTTGCTCTTTGAACCTAGTTCTTAGGCCTTTTTAAAATTTTTTACAAAATAGAAACTAAACTAGAAGCAATATAGCAAATGGAAAATTTCAAAATTTAAAAATTGGAACTTGCCAAGTGTTTGATTTTCCTGGTTTTCTCGCTTTTCGTTTTGGAGTTTAATTGCTTGTTTAGTGGAGTTTGGAATTTTTAAACCTTTAGCAAAATAGGGAAAATTTCAAATTTCCCCGTGCGGGCCAAATCACACCACCGGGCCGGCCTGC
>BCLG01000678.1:103496-148850 GCA_001602295.1 Zoysia matrella | reverse complement strand
GCCGCCGTTCTGGCTCGCCGCCGGCCACGGCGAGTGCCGCGCCCCCACCATCACACCTAGGCGCACCGAAGATTTCCTTGCACACCCCCACCGGTCCTGTGGCCGCACCACTCGCACACACCTTCGAGATAGGGCACGTCAGAACGTGTCGAGACGCGCTAGAGCGCGCCCGGAACGCCCCCGAAACACACTAGAGCATGTCCGGAACGCCCAATGCGTGCCCTGGCATGCACTCACGCGCTGAGGAGTGAGCGCGGCCCTGGTCCTCGACCAGTGGGCCGCTTGACACTGCGAGACAGCCGCACGCACTTGCGCGCTCGCGTTCACGTCGAGTTCAACACTTGGTCTAGTGTTTACGGACACAGACACGGTTGTATATCCACCTTGCACACGGCCGCGAATCCGGTTACGAATCCGGTTACGAACCATGCCCACGGCCACGGGCAACATGTCCACAAAACTCCGAACCCGTGTCCATGGACACGTCACAGTTTTCACGTATCCACGAATCCCCGAACACGTCACGATTCTCACATGTCCACGAATCCCCGAACACGTCACCATTCTCACGTGTCCACGAATCCCCGAACATGTCACGATTCTCACATGTCCACGAAACCTCGAACCCGTGTCCACGACCACGGACACGTCACAGTTCACGTGCTCACGGACACGTCACAGTTTTCATGTGTCCACGTGTCTACGGACATGTTACAGTTTCACGTGCCCACGGAAAATCCTTGATTCTGGACACCCGTGTGTCCAGAAGCCGTGGACACAGGTCGAACCATGTGTCCACACATGCTTTTTCACAGTCCAGCACAGCCACCTTGTCGGCCACTTTGCCGTCCAGTTTTAACTCCGATCACAACCACCAACCTACCGTTAGAACCTCCATCACTAGCCGTACCATCTTAGGCTATCCAAACTTCATGTTTCTGTTTGGTGCTTGTTTTATTTATAGTTTTATAGCTTCTTTTAGTAGTCTTATTGTGATTGTTGCTTGTAGCTGAAGAAGAGCCCGAAAAGGAAGGAGAGCCCGAGGAGCTCGAGTACAAAGAAGAGACTGAGGACGCCGTTGAAGGAAAGTCCTAACACCTCCCTTGAACCACATTGAACCTATGTTTTACGGCCGCACCCATAGAGCCTAATGCTTACTTACTTTATAAACTATGTTAAAATGTTGTGTAGTTTTATACCTACTTGATTCTAGGTATTTATATTGATATCAGTTATTTGCTGTAGTTAATGTAAATTACCACCTTGTTAGCTGTTGGTGACACACCCTTATTAACCATAGGTCTTTCGTCTTTAAATACTTTTAAATAACGAAAAGTTGCCTTGTTTAGTAGAATGCTTAGGACCCCAATTGCGGTGCCTTGCACTGCTACACCATACATCATTCGTTTATAAAATGCATTAATTTGTGTTTGGTGGTGTGCGTGAAATAAAAAGGGGTTGGGATTAGTGCAACTGGTGCTAGGTGAAGAGGAATGATTCTGGTCGTGGGGTGAGGCTCACAAGAGGTGATGGTGATGGTGTATAGTCTTCGATCTGGTCCACCTGCCATGGATGAGTCCGCCACCCCTGCCATATAAAGACCGGTTCGTTAGTCCTCGGCTTAGCAATTACGTACAACCACAGAACCTGATAAATGGGAGAGACTTATCTCCGCTATGTAGGCATTTCACATTGAATCACTAGGAGGTCGGTAGGACACAAAAGGCCAGGAGCAAGGCGTGAGATAACTCGCTGTTCGGCTTTCGACCATGTAATTGCCCGCGTCATGGGACTGTAAGCACACGGATATAGCCTCTGATTTGGTAATACCCGACGTAGTAGAGGACCAGAAAAAACGTGACTGATAAATCTTCAGCTCCGAGAATGTACCGTCGCGTCATCGGGAGTGAAACCTTGACAGATAGCCCTTAGATGCGTCTTAGGTGAAATCTGTGGAAGCCTATGTAGTTGTAGGGTAAGCGTTATGCAACTCTGTTGATCAGAAGGAGCATAACCCGTGGGTACCGTGTACAACCTCTGCAGAGTGTAAAATCCTTTCGAATAGGCCGTTGTCACAGTATTAGCATGCTATTTGTTCGGGCTCACTACGATTAGTTTTCTATATTGTTCTTGACATGAGAGTGGATGTAGATGTCCGTGTTTTAGAACGTGTTGGCTGTGTGCCTAGGGCCTGCATGAATGCGTGCTAGTGCCCGATTAAAACTTGGGAATTGTTGGAGGGAGTAAAAATCTTCCTCAGGCCCTCCCTACTAAAAGATGATAAAATTATTTTCTATTCTGTTTGAAACTTTTTCATTAGGAGGCCCCTGCATAAAATCTTGCTTTCCGTAAAACTTAAACTCTAAACTTTTTCTTGCTCCGCCTTTCGCATGCTTTAACCCTTCATACCGTTAGAGCTTGCTGAGTACTTTTATACTCACCCATCTCTTGCTATTATTGTTTAGAGGACGAAGATGACGAGGATGACGCTGACTATGAAGTCTCGCTTATCGCTCGAGTGTTGCCTGTGGTTTGTTAAGTAGTCGTCGAGTAGGTGTGATGTTTGAATAAGAATTGCTACGCCGACTTATTGAATGTATACGTTGGACTCGTATGTGTAATGATATCACTTTTGTTTTTGATGTACGTATCAACTACCGGTTCAAAGATTGGTACAAGAGGTACAAAGACTCCCCTTGCTGGAAGGGGGTCCTCCACAGTGTCAAGGAAGGGAAGCTGCTGCAGAAGAGGGACCTCAAGCTGGATCCAAGTGAGAACGAGGATCTTCACGTCCTTGTTGAGGCTGATACCCAGGAGGCACTGGATGCGGCTGCTGGCATAGTGGAGAAGCTGCTAACCCCAGTGGATGAGGTACTAAATGAACACAAGAGACAGCAGCTGAGGGAGCTTGCTGCGCTCAATGGGACTATTAGGGATGATTAGTTTTGTAGGACATGTGGCGAGCCTGGCCACCGGCAGTATGCATGCCCCAATAAAGGGTCGACGTTTAATAGTGAGGTTCAGTGCAAGATATGCGGTGATGGAGGGCACCCAACAATTGATTGCCCTATCAAAGGCGACCCTGGGAAGAAGATGGATGATGAATACCAGAACTTCCCGGCTGAGCTTGGCGGCGGGAGTGCTCCTGAGTCGATGAACAAATCGAGTGGTTCAACGTTGGCTCTTACAGGAAGTGGTGGTAGCGGTGGTTCCACCACTGGTCTTGGGAGTAACCCACCTTGGTCTTCTGGTACTGGTGGTGGTGTTGCCGCTGGGGTGAACGGTATCAAGAAAGAGTTCGATGAGACAAATCTGTATATCGGGGACTTGCCACCTACAATGGATGATGATGGCCTCATTAGCCTATTTTCACATTTTGGAGAGATAGCCATGGCAAAGGTGATCAAGGATCAGAACAATGGATTGAGCAAAGGATATGGATTCGTGAAGTATCAAGATGTTTCACAGGCTAATGCGGCGATTGCTGCAATGAATGGCCACCATCTTGAAGGAAGAATTATTGCTGTTAGAGTTGCTGGCAAACTGCCACAGCCAGCTGTTCCTGCCGCTCCGCCGGCAGCACCACCAGCACCATCATATCCTCCCACAGTTCCTGCTTCTGGTGCTTATCCCTCTCACTCCTACATGGGAGCACCACCGCCACCACCTCCAGGAAGTTATGCCCCAGTTCCTTGGGGCCAGCCACCACCATATGCCTCATATCCTCCGCCACCACCAGGCTCTAGCATGTATATAATCCACCACCTCCGGTGCCAGGACAGACTGCTCCACCTCCATATGGTATGCAGTACCCACCACCACCACCACCACCATCAGCAGCTCATACCCCTCCGCCAGGCACTGCTCCATCAAGTGATGGAACACAAAGCTACCCCCCTCGTGCAACACCACCAAGTTCTGGTGCAACGACCCAACCTGCCCCGGCCCCAGTTTATCCATCCTCTGGTGCACCAAATATGCCTCCAATGTATCCTCCACAAACTTACAGCTATGCTCCATATTATCCTTCAGTGGCACCTGTTCAGCCACCACCGCCACCACCACCAGCTAGTGTTGATGCCTCTCAGAGTATTGCAACATCACCTTGGGCCACCCACAATGCGGCACCGCCACCGCCACCTTTGACCTCCTCCTCCAATCAGCAAACTGCTACTTATGGTGCTGATGCAGAGTATGACAAGTTTATTTCAGAGATGATGTGTGCTAGGCCGGGGGATTTCATGCAACAGATAGTGAAGGTGAGCTAGCATGGTGTGTTTTTTTTCTTCACTTTATTGCATCAGGTATAGATGGAACGAGAATGATTCATTGATTAGGTTTGACCAGTAAATTTTGCTTCCCAGTTGCTTTATCTCTTTTGACATACTATGACTACCTGAATCTGACCATTTCAGCATTATATTTTAAACAGCTAACAGCCTCTTAGAAGTTATGTATGTCATCTAATATTTTTTGTAACACAGGAATGAGATTTACAATGCATAATTTTTTTTATATATATGAATCATGTTATTAACACTGCAAAAGTTGTTAAAAGATGAGAGTTGCTTGATAGTATTTGCAAATTTTGCAGTGAAGTTCCAAACTTGTTTATCTCTTTTCTTTGATGCTGCTGCATCCTTGATCTGTGATGTTGGTACAAAGTGCGACAATGTCCATTTTTCATAGAATGTGGTGTTTAATATTCTTCTTTAATCTGTCATGGTGGTAAACTATTGGCCCCTCGATCTCTGCCCCTTCTTTTTGTAGATGGGCAACATGCATTGATTGTTATTTTCTGTGTTTAATTGGACTTGATATCTTTTCATATTGTGGCTGATGTGTTTATTTTCTGTCAATTTGATTATCTGTTTACTTTCAGTTTGTATTTTCCCCTCTATCATGTATACTGCTGGGATTGCTGACTTGACTTAACCTTTATGACTTCTTAACTCTTTTGGCAGGCTTGATGTTTCTTGGAGCTTATCAACCTGATTTATTTCTTGTTGGAAGTTTGGGACTCACATCTTAACCTTGCTGTGTGCTGTTGTGACCATTGCAGAGGTTGCATGCATAAGAAGGGCATGAAGCATTACTTGTCAGCAGGCATCGGAATATTTGCTATTTCTTCATCTTCGGCAACTATATTAAGGAACCCGTTTTTACTAATGCGTTTGTTATGATATTGATTATTGTCATTGTTTGAGATTACCATGTGATGTCACTTAAGTTCCCAGTTGTTTGGTATTGTTATAAGTGTCATTTTTACTCATGCGTTTGTTATGATATTGATTATTTTTTATAAGTGTTATTCTGACTTTGTTGTTCATATTGTTTCTTCCCTTTTGATTTGGTAAGTTTTAGCAGTCTCCATCTGGGTACTGGAGCTTGCTGCCGCTGATGGTTGGTATATCTTTGAATTGTTTTGTTTGGCTTCTGATGAATCGGTCATGTTTTCATATCTTACATCTTTACCTGAGTTGTTTCGCAGTTTGCCCATGGCAGGCTGACACAGCCAACAAGAGTCCCATGAATGGACTGGAGCCTACAGCTACAGTGTTTTTAGTTTTATTTCTTTACATTTCTACTGACAAAGAGTACTAAGTTTCTTAATCTTGGTTGCTGATAAGTGGATGGGTATGCATCCTGGCTGTGCTGGGAAATTTTTGATGCAGGGTGCCAGGGTCCATATATTGTTGCTAACATTCTTTGACACATCACATATTTAACTTTGTGTTTGCAATTGAATTAGGACATGCCGACATGCAAATCTAGACTGGAGGCTCTGCTCAAGAGGCATATGGTCCCATGTCATTGTGAGTTTTTCTGGAAGTCTGGTTAGTTTATTTAACAGTAGGCTCTAGATGAGTCAGGGCCATACCATGCGAAAGAAATCAATAGTGATGATCCTGACCAGCATTAGTTACCTTTATTGTATCATGCTTGCTGATATACGGCAGAAGTTGCCTTCATAGAAGTTTAGGCATACACTTTTTTGTTGTTTTCTCTCTTTCAAATAAAAGATTATTTTCTGACCATTTACGATGTAAGGATTAATGATGCGTTTTTCTATTTACTAGTAACTATTTTCTTCATGTACCCATTTTGGTTGCAGGTGGTTGTCTTTTGCATATCTAGTTCGTATTAAGGTTTTAACGTCCTTTTTTTAGGAAGTTTTCACATCCTTTTGAAGATTGTGTAATTTCAAGTGACATGCAACCTCATGTTAGTTTCAACATTTCTTTAACATAATATGCACATAGCTAGTGCGTGAAGTTTGCAGAGTTAAAATTTCCCTTTAGTTCTGATGTGTCACATGAATGAAACTTGATGGTAAATCTATTATTACCAAGCTTTATGAGTAAGTGTATAAGCCAATTCATTATGGATCATAATAGTTGATTTTCTGATTTCTTAACAGTTTCAAATTGTAGTTGTTATTTTGATAGTAAATCAAAAGCACAGCAGTCACAGCATGTGGAGTATTTTCTTTGTACTTTGTCCTGAAAAGAGTGTTGTTTTGAGGTTTGGACGTAGGGATGAAGTAGGAAAAAGTATAGAGTGCACTATAAACGAGAAAAGTAAAGATTGGGAAGTGAGAATGACAATTTTTTATAGACAAATTTTGAATCCTAAAATGACACTCCCTAGTGTAGTTATTTTTAAGATCTTACTGAAAGTGATTACTTGTCATCCACTTATACCATCTTGAGTGCAAGCCAGGGTTTAATGGTGCAACTCATAGTACTTTCTGTAGTAGATGTTTCGCTATGGTATATATTTTGCTGTATTTTTGTATACCTGTATTGATTAGTTTTATTGATAACTGGTTCTTGCGGTCAGCACCAAGAGATAGAAAACTGCTTTTTTAAGTTGCGCATTGTTTCACTTGGTTGTGCATAAATGTTCATTAAAATGTTAAGCATATTCTCTCCTTTTCTCTTTGTTCAACGTCGCAAGTGCAAAGTATAATTAGACAGGATGCTCTCCGTGTCAACTGTTTGTGCTGTGCTCTACATGTACATGAGTTAGCTGTTCTTAAAATGACCAATGGAAGCAAAAGAATGGGTTCTTGATGAAAACAATGCTTTACTGTAGTGAATCTGAGCTGTTTGACCAACCCCACAATTAGTTGGCAGATTGCGTTGGGCGACAAGGGCGCCAGTACTCGATCCTGGAGAGCTATGGGTACTTATATTGGTAATTCAAAACCTCTGCTACACTCGTCACCTTTGGAAAATTCACTGGTGAGCCTGAACGAGTCGTTGCCAAGGGAAAGTATTTGCATGATTGTGTAGGGTCTATAGGCACCAGTCCGTTTTACTCCCTCAGTTCTTAAATTTATGTCGCAGTTGACTATTCGTTTTATTAAAAAAGTTTGATGAATATCACGGTATAATTAAGTTATTTGAATTATAATTTATAATTTTTGAGATTTGAATTAATTTTTGAGATTTTCAATCAACTGCCAGCGATGAGTTGATGCCGCTGGATTGTTCTCTGGTGCATCAGGAGCTTTTCTATTTTGCAACGTCAAGAGTGGCTTTTTTCTAAATGCCTGTGGAACCATGGGCTTAGTTAAATGATTGTATCAACATTAATTTACTCCGTTCCTAAAAGGAAAATTGCTTATCCATAAAAAAATCATTCAAAGTTTTGAATTTCCTTAACAACCATCACTGCAAATTTGTTTTCTATATCAGCCATTACTATCCATTTCATAGCTTAACATTATTAAAGAAAAAGCTAAAACCAACTCATTTGGAATTTTGTCCTAATATATTATATCTTCCTGTGTTGCAAAATTTTATTATGTCCAAAATATTTATGGTGTCCAAATGTTATTGCAAAAAAAGGTTTTATCAAAATGGAAATTTCAGCAATTAGGGGGTATTTTGGTCTTTATATTTTTATTTAACACCGTTAAGCTATAAAATGGATGGCAATGATGGATAGTGAATAAAAGTTTGCAGTTATGGTTATTAAGAGAAGTTAAAATTTTGAGTGGTTGATAAAAAATTTCAACTATGTTCAATGATTAATATATAATTTTTTTGTTATTAAATTGTTGTTACTGCTAACTTTTAAAACCATCTTTGATCTTTTGTCTTATTCAACCGTTCAATTATGATTTTAGCAAAACGATGAAAAATGGGATCAATTTTAACGGTTTTGTTAACCTTGGATTGGGCTTAGGTGTCGGCAACAGGCAGTGTATAAGGAAGTCCACCACCGAGCGGGTGGATGAGGTGGTGACCTTGTGTGTAGGGGTCTTTGGACCTTCGGCTTGCGCAGGCCGGAGGCGGCTATGGGTGTACGGCGACATCCTTAGCAATGCGTGCGCAGAAATAGTGTTTTTCTTGGTCTTTTCATTGAGCTTGCGAAGCGCGTCGGCGTATGAGTGGCTGAGGTGACGGTTGCACGTGCAGGGTTAACAAAACCTAAATAACTGGTCTGATTTTTGCTGTTTTTGATGAAACTAGTTTGGTCTGCTTTCATCGTACGATTGATTTTCGATTTAAAATTTTCAAAAAAATTGAAAAATTTAAAAAATAAAAATTGAAAAATCAGTCGAAAACTGAAAAAATTAATGAAAAATCGGTCAAACTGATTTGATTTCAAAATTAAAAATTTAAAACCAAAAAATCGAGTGGTTTTTATTTTGAATTCCGATTTTTACGTTAATAACAGTTTAGTAGTTTTTGATCGGTTTTCATGATTTGAATTTCACGAACCAGCCACCACCTCCTGCGATATGTTCGATAACCCGAACCCTGGGCACACGGCCACACGGGCTAGACAACGACGCACGGCACCGGCGAGAGGAGCAACAGCAGCTTGCACGGGCGGTGAAGGGGCGACTGGCAGGAAGAAGATGCGGGCAAGTGTGGTCAATCCCCCTGTAAGGCAATATGGGAGAAATATGTGACAGAACTGTCCAAAAACACAAGCAGCTCGTCTGTGAATCGATCTCGAGTGATATTGGACAACAATACTCAAATAGTACAGTACGAGTGATAAGATAAAATATAAAAAACCGATTTAAAGTGTTACATTAAGTTCAAGTTGTTCTTAAGATAGAGATAAAAAGAGACTTTTAAACACAGCGGAAAGGATACACAAAGCGACAATGAGAAACATGACGGTTTTTTTAAGTATGAAACATGTCTTGTCCTAAGGCATGCTTCATTCTTCGCGATCGGAGGTAGGCGAGGCGAGAACCCAGTCAATAGATCAATCTGAAGGGGGTTCACCTTCCCACATCACCTTGCCGCAGCAATCATACCAATTGCCTATAGAAAGAGTTACAAGCAAAAAAGGAAAACAACAAACCATAAGTACTAATTACACAGCAAGATTTACCTGTCAAAAGTGACTAACTACAGTTGACTCCTAAGCATGAGAAGGCTAACTCATGGGCAGTTATTTTTGCAAAAACATAGCACTAATAATAAATCTTTACTTTTAACTTTAGCATTGAATTGTGTTTCAAAAATGATAAATTTAGTTTACACTATGAACTACTCCAATCATGGTTGCATTACAAAGATATTAGTCAACAACATCAGTCATTCATTCCATGTTCTTACTACGATATAACTCAGTGAGAAAAGTGGTACTCCTCGCTGTGAGATGCAACGACTTGAATTGATTTACATCTTGCAGGACAAATCCGAATTATATGACACATATGCGCTTCTTGAAAGCCGCACAAAGCAACCTTTGACAACAATGTCATATGGCTGGTCCGACGCGTACCTCTCCTAAGAATAGGGTCCTCTGTGCGATCACCATGGTTAGCTACGTCGGTTTACTGGTGCCAATATATCCAACATATAATAGGTACTGTTTAAATCTGCTCAACAGAGCAACATTCGATCGGTCCTTAAACAACAAAGACAAGGCTAACACACAAATGATCCATGCCTGTGGCAACCTATACATCCCTGCTCGGGTCTCCAGTTTATCATTCATGTGACAAAGCTAACCACCAGTATACTATTTTGCTCAAACTTGTAATAACCTGAAGCTCACGAGTGAATTCCATCCACTCGACTCCTACCGTTAATTATAACTCATAGCCAACTCTACATCGAGATACATGTACCAACAATATTAACCTGACAAAAAGATACCTAGCATGCAATCTAGGTTTTCAGTCAACTACTAAAAACTTAATGCACAGTACATTAACCATACACCGTGATAAAATGTAAAAAACAATTAAAATAGGGTTAATGCACCGGGGCTTGCCTTGAGTTTGAAAAGTGTTAGCACACACAGGAGGATTAGGATTAGAAGTGCCTTCCTCCGCAACAAACTCAGCAGCGGCGCCTTCAATGTGCTACATGAATGAAATGATATGCTTGAATGCATTGCAATGAGAGAGAACAATTTACTAAATTTCATTTAGTAAGGCAAACTCATTTTAAAATTACTAAATATGGTTAAAATGGTCTCTTTAAAATACATGCAATTTATTAGAGATACACTACTATAAGACCTATTTTGTGGCCAAGACTTGAGATTTTAGCATGCATGAATAAATTATTAAAATTGAAGAATAAAAATGCAACAAAATGCAATTTGGGTCAGGTCATGCATTATTTAAGGATGAAACTTTGTGAGCACTTGGTACATGCAATGATGCATATGCATAGCAAATTTCATGATTTTTGCATGCATAGGAAAGAAGATCTGAATTTATATTTGTTTTGGTTCCCTAAATTTGTATAAATAAATTTAGCATGATTTTGAGAGATCTAAAAGCACCAGGCAAGTTGTAGATCTAGTCAAGAGGGTTCTAATAAAATTTATTTTACATTTTTATAAATTTTCTACAATTTATTATGTATTTTACAAGTTTACAACTTTTGCTAGAAAGAAGGGCTCCGACTAGTCCGGACTAGGGCGGACTTGTTCGGGGCATCGTTCGGACTCCAGAGAGGTGCAAGCTTGGCCCAGTCGGACTAATTCGGATAGAGGCGGACTAGTTTGGTCACGGACTTATCCGGGGTCACCTCCGGACTCAGAGAGGGGTCCCAAAGGAGGAGATCGGACTTGTCCGGCCCTCGGCGACTCGAACGAGGTTCGGCGAGGTGCCTCACCCAATGTGACCAACCAAAACCCTAAGGATTGAACCTAGAAGCTTCACCTAGTAGTATAGAGGAGCAGCACCGAGGTTTTTGAGGAACAAAGAGCTCCCAAGCACCAAGTCGACGGTGAGATTGGCACCAAAGTTTGACCGGCATTGGGGAAGAAGCAAAGTGCTTGAACCTCGGTGAAGGAAATATCAAAAGGACTTGTCAATCATGTGTTCCACATCATGGAGCACTCATGTATGCAAGGAATTGAAGAATGGCTCACCGTGGAGGAAGAATTCAAGATAGGGGTGGAGAGGGCGCCGGTGACCCAATTCTTGGAAAATCCGCTCGATTCGCAATGCTCACTCCATGGATGGTCCAAGGGTGCTTTGGAGAGGCTAAAGGGGTGCTTGGTCGACGACTCTTAGGGATCCAAGGGGCTGGGGCACGAAGGATGGAGGCAGGGCAAGCTCGGAGATCGGAGAACGGAAATGGAGCTCTAGTTTGGTGGTGGGAGAGTGAGAGCGAGAGAGAGTGACGGGGGAGCCGAGGGAGGGACCTTCACTCGCTTCAGCTCTCGCTCTGAACCGCGGGACACACGTCTACTTGCATGGAACGAGCGGGAATTGATGCGGGAGTGCGTGGCGCCGGTGGCGTGCTCTGGTGGAGAAGACACGTCTCCGAAGTCCGGACTTGTCCGGGAGTTCGGACTAGTCTGGTTCACAAGGTGAAATCTGGAAGAAAAAATAAAAAATCAATATCTAGAAAGCTTGTAAATTTTTGCGGATTCTTCTGGGAGTAGAAGGGAACATAAGGAACAACTTTTCTTAAAGAGTTTAGTCCAAATTCCTTACAGAATTTAAACTAAAAACTAGAGATGTTTGTCTTAAAGTTTTTGGCTGAAAATGACCGATTAGAGGTGTTGTACATCAATTTGTCAATTCAATTTGCAAATAATTGACAGGGTCAAATGGCTCTAAATTTGGCACAAAGCTAGACCAAGGCGTCATTTATCACCCCAATGACATGCATAGGGTGAATCAAAGCGAATTAGAGGATATGGAATTTCGAATATGGTTAACTGATAAGGAAGTTTCTGAAACTGCTGAGAATCAGAGCATTCTACCATTTTACGGAGGTCTGAAAGAAATACCTATCAAACTCCCAACAATTTGAAAAATTTCAGGGACATAGAACAGTTATATATGAACAACTTGTCTTTTGGTATCAGGTCGAAATTCGAATTGGATTGTGATCTACTGATTTTAGAAATAAGATAAACATTAAGGAGTAGCAGTCTACTTGGACCCTCTAAAAATTTGAATGAAACCTAATTAATTTTTTTTTACTTCAAGTTTTTTTAGTCACTTTCAAGTAGGATCTTTGCTTATCATATTTCAAACACTTTCCTTTCTTAGGTTTTGAAATTTACTTTTAAATTTAAATTCAAATTTCATATTTGATTATTTGGTTTGACCTCCATCTCTTTGAGCTTGGGTTCTCTAAATTTTTTTTCACTCGAAAACTTGATTTTTTTATTCTAGAAGTATGGAATGTTACAATATACATGTGAGTCGTTGTTGATAAGGACATTTTAACGAACCCATGACTGACGTGCATCTGAGACCCATTCTTGACATGGGCTAAATAGGGAAAAAAATACCTCTCCGCCTGGCGCCTCCCCTTGGACCTCCTACCCGTCTTAAAAGAATAATTCGACACGTTATAAAAAAAATCGATTTGCAGCTTCAGAGGTCCTCCTATGTGATGAGGTACGAATTAGTCTACTCTTGGCCGGTTTGCTTCCTTCAGCTAGGTTGGGACTGGCAAATAAGGATCAATATATATATAGCAGGAGTTCATTGGAAAACTTGAGCGCTGACCTGCCAAATTCGACAAATTGATCTTTATGCATCTGATTGATGGTGACAGTGTTAAGAAAATAAAATATATATCTATATAGTCCCAACCGCATAATTTGCGCTGGCATATTGCTACTTTATATAGTATGAATGCACTGCAATATAAGGCTCTGACCTTGGAATCAAAGGGGCTGCTTGTTCTTGGACCCAGAAATTGTTAACCACTAAAACAGAATACACCTTCCTCGCACTTTCCTTCAGAATATTTTTTATAGTTTTAAAACAAGCAAGCTTTCACCATCAACAACATAAATCTCCAGTCTCCCCTACGCAACTAGGAGGAGTCGAGGCGAGAGAGCCTGTGTCAGTTGCATGCATGGAGCAAGTGAAGTACTTTCTTTTCCTCTTGGGGGTTCTCCTTCTCCCTCTCCTGCTGCTCAAGCTCAAGAAGCGCCTTGTCGGCGATGGCGTGAGGCTACCTCCAGGCCCGTGGCGGCTGCCGGTGATCGGCAGCTTGCACCATCTCCTCGGCATGCCGCTCGTGCACCGCGCGCTGGCCGACCTCGCGGGCCGGTTGGACGCTCCCCTCATGTACCTGAAGCTCGGCGAGGTCCCTCTCGTGGTTGCCAGCTCCCCTGACGCCGCGCGCAAGATCCTGCGGACGCACGACGTCACGTTCGCCTCGCGGCCGTGGAACCCCACCATCAAGATCATGATGGAGGACGGGGCGGCGCTGCTGTACGCGCCCTACGGCGAGCTGTCGCGGCAGCTCCGCAAGATCAGCGTCCTCGAGCTCCTCAGCGCGCGCCGCGTCCAGTCGTTCCGCCACGTCCGGGAGGACGAGGCCGTCAACGTGAGCGAGCGGATCGCCGTGACGATCGCCGACTCGGCGGTGCGCTCGATGATCGGGGACAGGTTTCAGAGGCGGGACGAGTTCCTGGCGTCGGTGAAAGAGGGGCTCAAGCTTGTCTCGGGGTTCAGCCTCGGTGACCTGTTCCCGTCGTCCAAGTTCGTGAACTTCTTCTGCGGCACGGCGCGGCGAGCGTATTCTAACCACAGGAGGAACTTTGACCTGATAGAATCTGCCATCAAGCAGCACGAGGAGCGAAGAGCTGCAGCGGCGGCGACTGGAGTTGTGGAGGAAGATGAAGACCTGGTCGACGTGCTCCTTCGGATGCAGAGAGAAGGTGGCCTCGACATGCCACTCACGATGGGAACCATCAAATCTCTTATCCTTGTAAGTGAAATAAGTACTCCTATTTGCTTGCAACAAGTTTATTCGTTTAAACCCTCTCTGCTAGTACTTCCTTACTAAATTTTGGTAACGAATCTCGCTGCGTTATGTAGCTGGATCTCTTTGTCGTTACTAAACTCATTCTGCTTCCTTAGGCTCCGTTTGGAACGGAGAGAATTTTTTTTCTGCGTTTTTTTTTTGTAAAATTAAATTGATTTCTGTGAAATTTCTGCAAAATTTCTGTGAAATTCCTGCGTTCCAAGGCCTTACTGAATTTTTTTATAACAAAAATCTTGTGCTCCATATTAAACAAGATCTATTCAACACCACAGCTGTGAGACACCCTTTAAAAAAGGAGCGTCCATGTGCTATCTATATCATTCTCTGGATCCGTAGCTGGTACGCACATTCAAAACAAAATAATATTTATCAAACGTACTTTATTACATCGCACTACTCAATCTAAGAGGTTCGACAAACAAGTCTAGAGTACAAGCATGAGTCGGCACAGCGACTAAAGACAAACCACACCTAGTCTATACTCACACCACAGGCAACTTGACGGCGGACGAGACTTCTACTCTTCGTAGTCAGCATCTTCTTCGTCATTCTTCTCTTCTGAGCAAAAGTAGCAACAACGGAAGGAGTGAGTACAAAGGTACTCAGCAAGTCCTACCAAGAAGTAGGTAAGGGGTTTCGCCGTAGCGAAGTAAGGAAAGCTTGAGGGTAACGTTTTATGGGAAGCATGTTTTCATGTCGGCTCTCTATTAAAAGAGAATTTAAAGAAGAGAGAAAAGTGTTTGCTATATTTTAGTAGAGTAGACATGGGAAAGGTTTTCACTCCTCTCCTCAGTTCTCAAGTTTTATATTAGGCGTAAGCACTCTCGTGCCGGCCTTAGGCACACAGCCACGCAATTTCAAAACACGGGTTGCTACACACACTCACGCATCAAGGCCATGAATAAAGTCTAATCGTAAGGCACTTGAACAGTAGCATGTTAATACTGTGACAACGGCCTATCCGGAAGAATTTTTAACTCTACAGAGGTTGTACACTGTACCCACAGGTTATGCTACTCCTAATCATTAGAGTTACATAACGCCTATCCTACATCTACGGAGTTTTCCACAGATTCCACTCAAGGTGCAAACAGAGGCCATCTCTCGGGGTTTTTCAGGCCGTCGATGACGCGTCGGTACATTCTCGGAGCCGAGTCGTGAATATCCACCGCATTCACACCTTTTCCTGGTCCCCTCCAATCTCGAGTATTACCAAACCAAGGGCTATATCCGTGGGCTTACGCTCCCATGACGCGAGCAATTACCGTCGAAGGTCAGGCAGCGAGTCAGCTCACGCCCTTCTCCTGTTCCCTTGTGTCTTCACTATCGACCCTCCAGTGATTCGATGTGGAAAGAATACGTAGAGAGAATAAGTCCTGCCCAAAAAGTACAGGTTCTGTGGTTGCACAAAAAATACTAAGTCGAGGGCTAACGAACCGGTCCTTATATGGTAGAGGTGGCGGTCTCGTCCACGGCAGGTGGACCACAGCGAAGCCTACACACCTATCGCCATCACCTCAGGTGAGCCTCACCCCACGGCCAAAAACATCGCCTCTTCACTTAGCACTAGTTGTTCTGATCCCATCCCTTTTGTTGTTACTCACACCACCAAACTCTTTTAACTCATTTTGCAAACTAATGGTAAATGGTGTGGTGGTGTAGAGCACCGCAAATGGAGTCCTAAGCAGTTCTAGTAACAAGGTAGTATCCGTCCCGTAAAACTAACTAGGAACGAAATTCCTATAGTTATCAAGGACACGTCGATAATGGTTTTCAAGGGAAATATCTATATTTATACAGCAAGTTACTGACTTAAATATAAATATCTAAGATCAAATAGGTATTAAACTACACAATGTTTAACACATTCCAAAGTAGGCTAGCATCGCTGTCTATCGGCGCGGTAAATAAAACATGGGTTCAATGGGCCTACGATGGGTTAGGACTTGCCTTCAGTTGCTTCTTCGAAGTCCGCTTTAGGCTCAGGTTCTTCAGGCTCTTCGGGCTCTTGGGCGGCTTCAACTTCTTCTTCTGCTACAAGCAGTAGTTACAAAAAAATACCAAAGAACAACTAAAAAACTAGAAAAAGAAACAAACACTAAACAATTTATGGAGTTTGAGTTGGCTAGGATGGTAAGGCTCATGATGTGGGTTCCAATGGTATATTGATTGTGATGATCGGAGTTAGGATGTGGCGACAAAGTTAACGGCAATGTGCTATGACGGACTGCAGAAAAATCTGTCTGGACACGGGGTTCGGCCAGTGTCCATGCTCTCTAGGCACTCAGGTGCTCGAAATCGAGGATTTTCCCGTGGACCCGTGGATTGTGGTGAAAGTTCGGAGTTTTCGTGGACACGGGAAAGTTCGGAGTTTTCGTGGACACATGAAAGTTCGGGGTTTCCGTGGACACGTGAAAGTTCGAGGTTTCCGTGGACACGGGAAAGTTCGGGGTTTTTGTGGACACGAGATAGTTCGGGGTTTTCGTGGGCACGGGAAAGTTCGGAGTTTCCGTGGTTTGGGCTATGCCCGTGCCCGAAGTGATGGACATAGAAAAGGGGATTGTGTCCCTTGCCCTTAGACATGGAACGAAGACCGTGTCCAATGGGATCAAAGTCGCTCATGCCCTAACTAATATTCTCGTTAGACTGTGACATGTGCGGAGTTCACTAGTGTGGTTCACGGCTCACTGGTCAAGGACCCGGCCAGTGACATGGGTCAGCTAGGTGGAGATAGGGCAGGCACGACCACGAACTAGTCTCCGAGAAATAACGTAAGCTTCTGCAATTGTGTGCAAGCTCGCTGTGGTGGTGTGGTGGGCTCGGGGTTGAAGTTTCGGCTGGAACGTAGGAAACTAAAGCGCGCTCCGGACGCGCACTGGACGCGTTCCGGCGTTCCTGGGAGCGCGCTCCGGCGCAGCCGAGCGCACAGCTCGTTCTCGGCGCTGCAGAGCAAGGGGTTGCGCAGCACCGGTCCGAAAGGCTTCTCCGCAACTTCGCGACGGTTGTGACGCGTACGACCTCATTGTGACGGCGGCCGGCGACGTGGCGGCACTACACGCGACGGAGGCTCACGTGGACCGGCCAAACGGCGCTACGGTTACCCATCTCTCTTGCCCGGTTAGCTTCCTAAGGGCTTGTAAGGCTACTTGTGCGAGGAATTGAAAAATGGCGGCCGGGAAGGGGGTGCTCACCGGAGAGGGGTGGCGGCGGCCGAGGTTGGGGGAAAATGCAAAATTGCCGGTGGCGGAGGGCGATTTCCAGTGAGGGCGGGGTCGTGGACGAACTCTGGGATGTGGTGGAGCGAAGGGGACACGCGGGCGCGACATTGGGCTTCTTTTATAGCCGGGCGACGCTCGGCGCAGTCAAGACCGGCGCACGGTCAAGCGGTGGTTTTGTCGCGTTCGAGGGCGTCCAGCAGCTGCGTGGCCTCGTCGAGCTCCGTGGTAGAGGTCTGCGGCTGCCAGCGTCACGCCTTGGCAGGCCGGTGGGTCGGCAGGGGGCGCCCGGCCTTCAACCGCGTAGCGACAAAGGCCGCCGCTTCCCCGATCATCAGCGCCGTCGCCTCCCCGTGCTGCGCGATGGGGTTGGAGTAACGGCGACGCGTGACATCGTCATGGCCTCCCTCGAGCGCGGAGTCGTCGGCGTGGCCAGGTGGGGCTGGCCTGCCCGGCCGGCTAGCACGCGCGCGCGGTGCCCCGGGGAGGAAGACGACAGAGGGGAAGTTGGGCTGGGTCGAGAAGGAAAAGAAAGTGGGCCGGCCTGGAGTGAATTTTGGCCCACTAGTCAATTTAAACCTCCCTCCTATTCCTATTCTATGTGGTTGAAATTTTGGGGAAAAAAAAACTCCAAAAACCAAAATTCGAAACGAAAAAGAGAAATTCAAACACTAGTCAAACTCCAAGTTTTAAGTTTTTTTTTTGAAATTTTTGAATTTTATTGAGTTATTTCTAGCTTTAGTTCCTTTTAAAGGAAAAAAATTAAAAGAAAATTAGCCCTAACTAGATTTGTCAAGAAAAGAAAAATTTTAAAACTCTCTTTTTTTTAACTTGAGATTTGGGATGTGACAACAGTAACGAGTCTCCATCCACGGACCCTTTTAAAATCCAAATCAACCCTTAAATCTTTTATTAGGCTGAAAACATATATGAATTCGGCCCAGCGTCGACCCTTTGACTAACCTGGTATATACTTTTGATCCGTTATAAGCCTACGAGTACATTCTTTCTTCTTGCTTACTGAATTTTCTCAACCAGTTTTCAAAAAAAAAACAATTTTCTCAACCAATCCGGCGTTCAACCAATTTGGCATTGAACAGGACCTGTTCGCCGCCGGAAGCGAGACGTCAGCAACAACGCTCCAATGGGCCATGTCAGAGCTCATGCGGCATCCGGACGTGATGAAGAGAGCCCAAGACGAGCTACGCGGCACTCTGAAAGGGAAGCCAAGAGTGACGGAGGACGACCTTGCCCAAACGAGGTACCTGAAGCTCGTCATCAAGGAAACGCTGAGGCTGCACCCGTCGACGCCGCTGCTCCCCCGAGGGAAGCCAGGGAGCCGTGCAAGGTCCTCGAGTACGAGTGCCGAAGGGCGCCACGGTGCTGGTGAACCCGTGGGCCATCGCGAGAGACCCCAAGCACTGGGAAGACGCCGAGGAGTTCCTGTCGGAGCGGTTTGCGAGTGGCTCCGTCGACTTCAAGGGCACGGACTTCGAGTACATACCGTTCGGCGCCGGGAGGAGAATGTGCCCGGCGATCGTGTTCGCCCAGGCCAACATGGAGCTCGTGCTCGCGGCCTTGCTATACCACTTCGACTGGGAGTTCGGCGACGGGGTGAAGCCAAGCGAGCTGGACATGTCCGAGGAGATGGGAGTCACTGTTCGGAGGAAGAACGACCTGTACCTGCATCCTATCGTCCGCGTGCCGCTTCCGTCGACCAAATACTAGCCGCTGTAGTATTTGTCTGTGTGATGTACTATGTTCTTTGGACACCTAGCTACCCGATCCCTTCTTACTACGTAAATTGTTGTCGCTGATAGTTTTTAGTGCCATCTTTGTTTATTCATCTTGTTTAATAAATTATTTCAAATGTGTAAAAATATGTTGTATTTTAAATATCCTTAATAATAATATAAATCATAATAAAATATATGATACTTAATATATTTTTGAATAGTCAAATATAATGCAAAAGGCAATAACGATAGCAATTAAGGAAGGAAGAAGTAGCTATTACTACTCTAGAGAAGTTTATTCAGAGGGGGGTTCTACTGCTAGAAGTGCACCGTGGGTAGTACCTTAGCTGGCTAGCAGCCCATAGATGGCCGAAGACTAGGTCGACACGGCCCGGCCCAAGCACGATCATGACTTGGGCTGGAGCGACTGCGCAGGGGCACATCAGGAGGCTTAAAGTAATGCGATTGCTGAGAAATTAGACTACAAAAATCAGCTTCTTCTGGATAAAGAGAACAAGCAGCACTTACGTCCATACAGTGTACTCAAAAGTGTCTTGTGAGAACAATTTCAGAAAGGAGGTAGTAAAGGTATTGATAAAAATGCAGTTATTTTGCAGTTTTTAATCATAGTATTACAAAATATTAGCTTTTAAAACTATGGTTCCTTAATATCTTGGTATTAAACAACCATGACACCCAAACAGAGGCTAAAAGAGGGCTCTACTATAATACAAAATTTAAGACAACAACAAAAAGCATTCCGGACAAAAAGAGAAACTAGGCAACGAAACAAATAATGATGAAAAAGAACACAGCTAGGTGCACTATACCATAATCTAAAATTAGAATTAGAAGTCAATCTTTAAAGATACACGATTACTGTTGGAGAGTCTAATATGAAAAGTTTCTAACAATCAATCAGTCGTTGCTTCCCCTATTATAACCTGACGGACCATTGTTAATACTATTTCATATTCACATTGAACCATCGGTTGTTATTTCTTTCTTTTTTAGCGACTGACTATCAACGCCATCTGAAAACTTAATCCCGCCCAAAATTTCCAAAGCCTCCACTCGCCTAAGAACCTACAGCTCACCTTTTCCCCCTCCCTTCTCCTTCCCCGCCCACCCTCTCTGGAGCTCGTGACCCAATGCTGCCCGCCCTACCATGCTCCCCTTGACCTCGCTGCCTAGTGCCCTTGCGGCTATCCGGCTCCTGCGCCACCCACTTGGCCCCGCGCCGCTTGCCCTGTGCGCCGTGCAGCCTGGACCCGCCAAGGTTTTGAAAACCGTTGTGGCTTTCAAAATCGGTCTGCAGCGGTTTAGTCAGTTTTAAAAAAAATCAGAAAATTGCTATAGCAAACCGCAAAATCAGACAAATTATAAATTAAATTTTTCAGAGAAAACCGATCAGTTTTTTGGGTTTATCGATCGGTTTTCTAGTTATTGTCCGGTTTTTTCGGTTTACCATTTTTAAATTTGAGATCAAAAAACCGATCCGGTTTAAACGGTTTTGAAAACTTTGGTCCCGCACGCTGCGCCGCCTGTCCCACGCGCCTAGACCTGCGCCGCCTGGCTCTGCGCACCCTCGCCGCTGGTAGTCAGGAGGGATGGGCCTGTGCCTCCCTTGCTCTGCTTGCCGCCGCCGACCCGCTGGGCTATCTGTATGGCAACAGCAGCACAGCCTCTCTCTCTCTCTCTCTCTCTCTGCGGTGGGCAGCGGCGAACCCAGAAAATAAGAGTTGAATATTCCTGATCCACTTAAAAAAATTTATGTAATAAAAAAATAGAAAATTACTTTTATTCATGACATACTCAACCTACTTAAGAGAAATTCTAATTTTCTACATTTTTTTGAGAAAAAACACTCTCGACGAGTGTAATCATATAATCATTCAAGTGTTAACCTCTCATCTTATTTCTTAATTTGTTCTTCACATAATTTACTGGGCAGAATACCCTCTCAACACTAGCAATTCCTAGTGAAAGAATTAGCACCAATTTCATAAGCTATAACATCGTATCTGATATATTTCTTTGTTTCAACTGACACAATGAAAAGTTCAGCCATTGTGCATTTTTCAAAATATTTCTTGTGTGCACATATCAGTTATGAAGTGATCAAATTGAAAGGACGATGGAACATTTCTATTCAGACATGATTATGATAAAATTGAGCAAGCTTCATTGAATGGGCTCTTTTGAATTGGAAGAAAAATTCATGTTGGAAGTAAATTTGGCTTTATTTAAGGCCTTGTTTGGATTAGAGGAAAATTTCATGTTTTCTGTAATTTTCTTTTAAAATTGAACTGATTCCTATGTACACCCATTTGCAACATTAGAATCTCAGAAAAATTTCACAGAAATTAATTCAATTTTATAAAAAAAATATAGAAACAAAAGAAATTCTCGCATTCCAAACAGAGCTGAAATCTTATACAATTCTTATGAAAATCTTGCGTTTCAAAAGAGTAATAAATTATCAATATATATGTATATATAGTAATATATCCTCATTATTTTTTTTTTAAAAAAGCTGGGTATACCTGGTAATACCCTGCCATCAGGTCCGCCAGCGGCGGTGGGTCAAGGGCAAGGCGGGCCTGTGCCTCTCCGTTGCTGCGCTTGTCGCTGGCGACTTGCTGGCCCAGCTCTGTGGCAACAACGGTAATCCTATTGTTTTATGCGCACAACATGTTTGATGCGGTGCCTCTTAGAAAATTCTATACAAAACGTGATGTATTTAATTGAATGCCTCCTCCATGTTGTAATTTTCTGAAGTAGTGTGTTTGTTTGATTTCTTTGCATATTACTGTTTCTGGCGTCCGATGTCCTTCGCCGCGCCGCCATGGTGTCCTGGGTCAACTTAGCTGGATTTCGTGGCCGGCAGGGAGCATGATCTGCCTTCTGGTTGTGGGCTTGTGGCACCCCCAATTACTGACAGGGCGACGCTCCGGCATAGTTGGGGTCTCTCGTCGCTTCTCAACGAGTTTGTAAGTCAAGTTTTTTTCTGATGGTGCCTTTCATCTGATGGGTCAATTTCTCTGATACTTCCTACCTCCTTCAGTATTGGTCGAGTTCTTTGATTAGGAAACACATGGGCAATGGTGGCGACTTCGGATCCGAGGGAAAATGTCTGCCATTCCCTTATCATGTAGGCATTGTTTGGATTTTGCCGCTTGACACGTAATTCAAATGCATTTTGCCTGCCCTACGGCAAGAATCAACATGCCTTGTCAAATGCTAATTTGCTAAGAATGGCGTCGTCTGGTTGTAAGAAAAGAGCATTTAGACGATGTAATTTAGATCTGGTTCGGATTTTTTTTATTTATTGCAATTTAGATCTGGTTCGGTACTTGTTTAAGGATGACCAGCAGAGAGCTGTTCATTCATTAGACCCTGTTTTGTAGAGATTATGGTGTTGCTTTTATAACTAACTAGCACCGCTGCCCGTGGTAACGCTACGGTTGAATAAAAAATATTAAATTAAAAAATAATATATTAAAATTAAAATTATAAGTTTCTCATTATTCATCACCGTATTAAAAAGTTAAAATTTACATGCATTATATCTAAAACTTGATGCATTTTACAAATTTTTGAACAAATATAGATATATTTTCTTTACACTTATTATCTTGTACTTTAATAGCTGCAGCAGAAATTTAATCCTGAGTATATTTTCATTCTGCACATGTTTCAATATGCATCATAATCAGATCAACGCACCTATTTTAAGATTATAGTCTTGATACCCGTGCTAACGCTAAGGTTTAAGAGAAAATATTAACTTAAGAAAATAATATATTAACATTAAAATTTGAAATTTCTCATTCTTCCCCGTTTATATTAATATGTCCCCAAAATAATTTTTTTTGTTTTCTAATAACTTTCTTTGGATCTCATACATTTATTTTAGGTAATTGTATTTTGTTAATATTCTCGTTACTCGTGCTAACACTGTGGCTTAATAAAAAATATTAATTTAAAAATATAATATATTAATACTAAAATTTGAAATTTCTTATTCTTCACCATTAATATTTTCCTTATTTCTACTACTCACCGGTAGAAATTGTCGCTCGTAACTCCTCGTGCTATCCCGCTTCATTTTCTGGTTTAGTTACTATTTAACCGGCATTGAAATTGTCGCTTTTTGCGTGACAACCAACCGCATGCAGACTCTGCATGCGCGGTTGGCCCCTTCGTCGTGGATAATCGATCAAGAAAAAACCCAACAGTCGATGCCCCGACGACGCCAATGTAAATTAATTTATTAATTTGTTTTGTTTTTTCAACAACTTTTTTTTATCTCATATATTTTTTTTGATTAGTTATGTTTTTTAACTAACAATGCTCCATGTGAGCCCAAGATTTAGAAGATCTTTCGGAAGAGCTAATATGTTAGATTTGTAAGAGGTGTATATAGAGAGATTTTATCCGTCATATTTGTAAGAAGAGATAATTTTAGGTGTATTTTTTATGTGCACGTAGTCTAACTCATCATCTTTGTTAGAGACATTTTACCGTGTGTATCTAGAAAAGAAAAACTATGCATTTTAAGAAGTGGAGATTATAGCAGCTTATGTTATAATCTCTACCAAATATTTAAAACCCATAACGATTATATTTATAATCATCTACAACCACTTTTATATATTGATACATATAAGTTGTAAATAATAGCTTTTTAGCACTTCTCCTTTTCTACTACCTATAATGCATATCGAATAATCTGTTTTGTCAAACACTTTTGACATAAAAAATATTTTATACGGATAAGTTAGATAAGTAATTTTAATGAATAATCTAAAATATAAGCTATTTTTTTGAGTATGTCTAGGAATCGTCATCTCTCAAGGAGCAGTGATGTTCTTATTTTACTTAGTGATCTGATTTCTTCCCAGTGGCCACTCCGGATTTGTGATGGAGGTAAGTTACAGGGAACTAGCTGATTTCTGCGTTGCTATGGGGATTTATAAATAATTATAGGGAATCTTGAGTGGGAAATAACATACAAAAATAATCAAACGGGCAGCAAATATACATTCACCACAATTTCTGCTCTTCTTTCTTTTTTTGGCTTTCTCGCCCCCTTGCCTCCTGTATGATTTCAGTAAGAGTGGTCAGCAGGAACTGAGAAAGGTGCAAGGGTATTTGAAGAGATAGGAAAATCACCCCTCGGAGAGAAACTGTGGGTCTACTCCAGGCAGCAGTTATTATAGCATGTAAATTATGGAAATCTTTCCTCTCTATCAATTTTCTTGAGGTCCGATTAACTCATCTCCCTCTTCTTGCCGCTTCCTGCATTGCAGTCTTTACTAATTTTCGAGTGAGTGATTCCCTAGTGCACAGAAGTTAAATGGCATCAAGAAATCAGTAAGAGATTCAATTGTATCAAATCAACAAAGAAAAACCAAAACCAAAACTGTCCTCAGTCCCAGTGGAGGATCAACCATCCACAGCAACAGGATTCCTTGTCCTTTTCTCGTGTTGTGCATCTGCTGTCGGCAGACCTTGGGGAGGCACGCAGGAGGCGGGGGTAGGGGCAGGTGGAGGAGGGAGTTGAGGTGGGGCCATGGGGCAGTCCGGGATAGGTGCCTAGGGGCAGCAGAGTTGAGGTGGAGATGAAGAGGCTGTCCTCGGTTTCTTTGGGAAGAAGCAGGAGACGTGCTTTGAGGGAGAGAATGAAAATGTGTGTGGCGTTTCTTCTGCCGGTATTGATGGTCAGAGGAAGAAGATGGGCTCGTGAAGGGATGGGAGGAGAGGAGGTGAGTGGGAAGATGAAGTGCAAGAGAGGAAGAAGAACGATCAGGATGGAAACTTTCAATAGATCCAACGGTGCAGATTAGATGATGATGTGGTGCAATTATAAAAGAGATTAATTTTTTAGTAGGTAGTACAAATATAGATATTATCCTCATGGAGGAGGTGAGGGGCGCATGAAAGGAGGTTATAAATTAGGTGGAATCTAATTCATCCACGTGTTGATCAAAGATGAGTTGCTACCACTGGATCAACAGGATAATCTTTCTTTACTTAGTATTGTCGAGCAGTGAGTTGTTACTAATTGGCGGCATCGATCACCCGCTTCAAACTCCAATGGGACAAGATTCCATATCATCCAAAGCTAATTAGTATAAGTAATTTATGATCCATTCATGTCGATTTATTTACCTAGTTATACATTAGGTCTGAAAAAGGACTGAATAATGAATTAAAGATAGAGAGAAATGGATCAGGTCAAATTTTTATTCTTTTTTATGTAAAATTTAATAAAAACCGATTTAGTGTGTGAAAGAATCGGCCAGGCTCTTTTATCACCTCTAGTTAGGCCCTTTTATCACCTCTAGTTATAGACCGCTACATCAGATTCATCCCACTGGTTATTTCTACTATGGTCCTATTTGTTTGAGATTATAATTTGTTAGATTATAAAATTTAGAGATTATAATCTATAAAGGTAAACAAACAGAACAGCTTATTTTGTCAACTTATTTAATCTCGAACTCATATTATTATAATCTGATAAGCTGCTCATAAGGTACTTATTTCAAATTATAATCTGCAGAAGATCCATTACTCATACCAAGTTTAAAATAACTATCCACCATTGCCAACCATCTTCAGACTATAATCCAGATTATCTACCAAGGAAACAAACATAGCCCTCCTTCCAAAAAAAAAAATACTTTTTGGTTCTGAAATTGATATTATCATTGACTTCTTACGTCAACTTTGATCATTCATCTTATTAAAAAAATTGTTCAAATATGTAAAATTTAAAATTGCAATTTAAATAACTCTAATGATAAATCAAATTATAATATATTTTTCAATTTTTTTAATAAAATAAATAGTCAAAGGTGATGTTAGAAGTAATGGTATATCAATTTAAGAATGGAGAGAGTAAAATTAAGTGTCATCAAACATAACTTGACCGATAGTTCTGTAAATCAGTCTACTTTAATAACATAAAATTTGTTATTTTAAGAAGGATGTAATACTTCCATTAGCGTCCACGAGAGGATGAAGATACTTCTTCCATCATAAAATAATTTCACAGTTTAATTTGGTCAAATCTAATTTTCACTAATATTTATTTTGAGAAGGGTCTAGAAGTCAAAACTTCCTTAGATAAAAAGTGATGTGACTAGGCGAGCCCTTTTAACACCCCTAGATGTGACAGGCCTGCTGCTATGAATAAAGTGACAAAAAGTGCAATTTCCGAATGCATGATACAGTGCAGATATGACACGGTGGCACGTGACAAGAATGTTTCTGGAGCATGAAAACCTAACGAAACTCGATCACTGATGTTCAATTAAATTCCTCTGTTCAAAAGAGGCATGAACATCAGCCATTCAATCGCCGGTTGGATCAGGAAATCTCTACCGTCGCTTCGGGTTGGAACCCCTCCTTGAGAAGCGCCGCCATCATCCAAAGGTTCACCGTGCCCTCGCCGACGGTCGCGTTCCCCAGTTGATCATTCCCCTGCACGACGATCCAAGAAGATTCGATCAGTATAATCAATGCACACACGCCCACGATTAACTAATCCATACTCCTATATTAACAGAGGGAAGTACAAGCAGTCTGCACCTTGAGGATGTGCGTTGACACGACTCGGTCGTGCCCGGACCGGCCGAAGCTGGAGCTCTCCAACCGGAAGCACGCCAGCGACTCGACGGCGGCGTAGAGCGGCGCCGCCACGCCGTCTCGCCGCTCGCACTCGACCGTGACGTAGAACTGACCGTCGCCGACCTGCGTCACGTCCACGTTCATCACCCGGGCGCCGGCGGGTCCCGTGCTCCCGTCGTCGTTGTCATCCCCGTCCGGCGCCGGCAGCCTGCCGCCGCGGCTCTGCCGTCGGCGACCGGCCGCCGCGTGCTGCTTTGGATGTTGCTGCTGCTGCTGGTGGCGGGCAGCGGCCGGCCTCGGCGTCGCCTCGAGCGTCGCGACCTCCTCTTTGAGCTTCGTGGCACGCGACTGCAGGCTCTTGACGTACACCACTGCGTCAGCGATGATGGAGGCCTTGTCCATCTACACGCGGTCGAATTTCGTTGCGAACAATCAGCGCACCATCGAGCACAATAGTTTCGTACGAATTACTATGAGGAAAAAAAATAGCTCTATGGCAGGCCATGGTAGAGCACAGAGCACTAGAACATGACTTCAGAAGTACTAGTAAAGCTCGCTCACCTTTGTAATGTTTGGGACGAGCGCCCTGAGTTCGTAGAGCCTCTCCTTCATCCGGACCCTGCGCTTCCGCTCCGATACGATCGTCTTGGACCGGTCGCGCCGCTTCCTCGTCGCCGCCGACGCGTCGTCCTGCTCCACGGACGGAGGGCTCCCCTCGGCGCCGTCCAATTCCAAGGAGACGCTCGGCGCCGGCGGACCCTCCGGAGACCCGCTGCCGCACATCGACAACAGCTGGTGATCGACGCCGGGTCCAGCGGCACTATCATCATCGCCGGCGAACAGCTCGTCGCCGAGGTGCATGAGGTCCTCCATCCACCCGCAGTCGTCGAGGCCGGCGGCATCACCGCAGGGAGTGTGCACGGCCGCACCCCCGCCCCCGGTGGCGACGCCGAAGAAGCCCGAGCTGAGCAGGAGGTGGTCCTGCGCCGGCAGGTGAAGCAGCTGGAGCAGGTCGTGCTCCATCGCCGACGAGTTTGGTGGTGGTGGTGGTGGTCCTGCAGGTCGGAAACCGATGCATCAATCAATCAAGAACTCGGATGGTGTAGGCTCGTTATATACACCAACCAGAAGCTAATGAACACAGCAGGAATGGGGAAACCCTGCCAATTAGCATCTGCCACCGCTGTTAAAGATAATACATTATCTTTGTCAATTAGCATCTGCCCCCGCTGTTAAAGACACCGGTACTTTGTCAGTAAAACCTTGCCCGAATTAGTAAAACCTAGGATCTGTGTCACAAACGCAAGATGCAAAAGCTAGAGGCAAGAGAATACGCGGGTGGGCAGTTCGATGATTAGGATTGGAATTACGAGAGGAAGGACTGAGCAGCACTCTACTTGCAACAAGCTAACAAAATCTTATTGATTATTTTGCCGGTTAATTTACTGCTTTCAGAACACTTGTCGATTGTTGCCAAGCCGATTAATTAAGAAAGCAAGCACGCAAGAAAAGTGGGTTCAACTTCCGAATGTGAGCTCAGTGGACTAATTTGGTTCCCCATTTTTTTCATTTGGGGTAGGGCCGCTGTTGTTGCTTTCATTCTGAAATGCATGGTGCTTTGGCTTTTGTTTTTACTTAACTTTTGTCGCACGTAGACAAATAGTTTGCATATTTCAGGAACATAAAAGTCAGAGAAGAAAAAAAATTAAAATTTTAACTCTTCAAATTTGAATACGACGTCCCTGCTGGCTTGTTTAATATAGACCTCAGGTTCATTTTCTTTTGTTAGGTCAGTTGATCTACTCTCTCGATCTCATATTACTTGTCATCCTAGTCTTTTTATATTTTTCCAATTTATTTGTCACTTTTCTACCTTTCTCTATTGTTAATATATCTCTATTTTCTTCGTTTTCAAGACATTATACCTTTTTACCTCTCCGTAATTTTCTTGACTAAAGCCAAAACTACAAGTAATTTAAGACGGTGAGAGTAGCTCAATTTCAATCTGGATCAACTTTCAACTGTCCTAGCGACAGAGAAATACGTACTGAGTCAGTAGTGTATGTGCGCGCCAAAAGTTAAACCATGTTGTGGTCCTGCAATCCATTAATTAGTTAGGAGTAACTAATAGCGTTAGAACCTGCTGGTAGCTGGGACCAAAGTGATATCAACAAGCTAGAGGCCACTACAACCTGCTAGAAACCAATAGCGATTTACTCTTTTCGATTTTAAATTATTGACACCATTTACTTCTAGTATCAACTTTGACCATTCATTTTATTCAAAAAATTTGTTCAAATGTGTAAAATTATTGATCGTGATTTAAATTCTACTAATGATAAATTAAATAATAACAAAATTTTATATATTTAAATAAATTTTTTGAGTAAGATAAATGATAAAAATTGATGTTAGAAGTCTACGGTGTCAATATTTTAAAATCGGAGGGAGTAAAAGCATAACAAACAAAGAAAAGTATTTCCTCTTTGCCCCACGGATTGACCAGGGTAGAGCATGCATAACATATCCAATCCAAACACTTACTGCATATGGTTAAATTAAACCACTTGCTTCATCGTGTATGTGGCAAACCGTCAAACCAAACATTACCCTAATTCACAAACTACTGCGGTACCTGTGTGACCGAATTAAAGTTACCTAAAAAAATAGGCATCAACATCACATATACGACTCGATCCATATGTGTTGCGGAGTAAGCTAGAACATTTGGGTTGGTAACAGAGCGTAAGAGAGCTAGGCCACGTTATGATTCAAATCTAGGTTGAACACTCTGACCTACTGGTAACTTTTTTTGAAGGGGACATAGCAATAGTTAAATGCTACAGAAATAATATTTTCACCTCATTTGGCAGTTGGTTCATGGTCCTTTTAACTTGACAACTACAGCAGGCAACAGATCAGAGGAAATTAAAAAAAAATCGACGTGTGTACCTGGACGGGATGCCAGGATTGGTGTTGGTCAGAAGTTGGTTTCAACCGTAAATTGAAAAATGCATGACGCCACTTATTAAGGGAATCTTTCTCAACCTTTTAAAATTCTGTCAACAGTGCTAGTTATCTATATCCTACGTTAACTTATTTGTGTTTGTGGAACAGTGGTTGAGTGTACCGATAGACGTCAAGTAGAAGCAAATGGGATCCACAATGCATATAGAGGATGGTTAGGTATTCTCAGAGTAAAAATGAATATGTGTCATTTATGTGTGGTTCTCTTGCTATACATTTCTCTTTTTCTAGGGAAATTATGCGAACAAAAGAAACAATGCGAATGAACCCTTCCCCAAGCACTGCAAGAAGGAGCTATGTGCACCGAGCTATTTGTCGGCACAATATCCCCCGGGTACTTACGGCTCGGGATTACTCGACGGCCTAAGCTACGATCTACGGTTCATCAACAACGACCGGCCCACACCCTCCGTGGGACTGAAGGAAGAATCTTGCAAGATTTCACGAAGCCCAACTAAGAGGGTCGGGCGCACCTAATCAGAAGAGCCACCTCGACCCCCGTAGGGTCGGGGGCAGCGTAATGCCAAGATGGCCAAGTAACCGACTTACTTTCCGACCTCTGAGTCGAGCGACCAACCAGCGACAAGGCCCCTGTCAACAGAGATTTCTAGAGACTGTACAAGGTGGCAGGGCGGTAAAATAAACGGTAAAGCAACTTTGTCCCTCCGACCCTGAACAACAGACATGCTAAGGATGACAGCTGGCACCAGAGGACCATCCAGCGCCAGAGGATCACCTGAAACATTCTCGAAGATGCCGTTGGCTCCATCCGTCAGAGGAGCTCGATTCTGTGGCGGCCAATTTTGGTGGCGGCCCCACTCTTCAGAGGAAGCTCCATCCTGTGGGGGATCAAGTTTGGCTACGCCCCACCTGTCAGAAGACGTCCAATTCCGTGAGAGTCAAGTTTCGTCGTGGCTCCCCCTATCAGAGAGCCGGCTGTCTTACCCCGCATTGTAACCCCGCCCGACCTCTATATAAAGGCCCACCGGGGACACCAGTACAAAGACGAACGGATAAGAGATAGCCACACACCTATAAAGACGTGCTAGAGACTCTGCCCATGTAAGAGACCTTCCGCCATTGTAATCTACTTGATCATACGTGAGTTCATCGATTCCGACCTCGAGACGTAGTGTATTACACCTCACGGTGGCCCAAACCAGGTTACATCCCTGAGTCCATTGCGGATTAGACCACGTCGATCAAGAAGATACGCACCGTACCCTCTCCGATCTACAAATTTGTACTGTACCAGTATACGGAACATCGACACTATTCTTTTTTTATGTCTAGGTTGTAATGATTTCGAACCATTTAAATTGAGTGCAAGTATTTGGATCCAGTGGTGAATTCAACAACAGACACCAACTTGTAGCGAACCATGATGGTACCGCAGTACTTGTCACCCCAAAGGGCTCATGAACCTTTTAGAACTCAGTGTCATCGCAGCTGATTTGAAATAGTGAACCATGTGTGATAATAAGGCGGCCTATAGATTCTACTGTATACTAACTGAAGTTTCTACAAATATGCACATTATATAATTATTATATATTTATCCTACCTAAAATTTGTTCAACAATGGTACGTGGATCACCTTTTCATATATTCTGATCGCGCGTTTGTTATGAAGTTACTATCAAGACGCTATATATATTATTCATATACTAAAAGCTAGAGTTTGTATTATCCAATCCTATCCATTAATGGACGATCATGCTTCCCTGTTCATACAGTGGTGCTCTTTGTTGTTCTTTTACCAACCAGAAGGACATAATTAATACTCAGGTATAAAATTAAAACGTAGATGCTGAGTCAGACTTCATTTTTTGTGGCCGTGCATATTGTTCGCATACTGAAAGACGATGAATTTTTCGACGATGTGTCACTGTTTTGACCAATGGCTCAGCGTTTCAAAAACCCAAAATATTCAGAAGTTCAGAAATGAAAGTTGTGCAGATTTCAAAAATCCAAACTAAGAGAACTAACACGAAATCGATCCTTTGAAAATTAATTTTGTAAAACTACACTTTCATTTGTAGTATAGAAATGTGCGTGGAAGTAGTAGTAATATAACTGCGTCCGACAGTAGAAATATGTCCTTTTCAGAAGAAGCTGCTACTAGCATAGTATAACGTCAAACAGAGGTTGCACAGCAAAAAGACATGGAGGAAAAAGATTGAACATCTCAGCACATCTGTAGGATATGAAATGGCTTTAGGTGTGAGTCATCAACCTATCACATATTGCCACCTTCCATTCTTTAATCGATCGATTCAATAACCATGGTGTGACATGGGCTTCTTGAGGTTCTGGAAATCATAAGAAGCACATAAAGAAAAAAAGAACAGAGAACAATAGACACAGCAAATGGTGCCTGACCTCATAAACATTTCAACAAATGGAGGAGGTCAGGCAAAATTGAGCCACGAATTAGGACATGAAGTGCCACTAACATACAAGAAAGAAAAGGGGAAAGAATGAGAGGCAAATAGCCGGTAGCTTAGCTGCAATGGCGTCACAGGAATTGGAGCCATTCAACGTCCGCCTTATTATTAGCTTGTGAAGGCAAGGGCAAGGCTAACGCCATTCACTCTACTATTTAATCTGTGCTGATGTAAACCACGGGTGGATCGTCAGCAGCGCGTGCCGGCACGAGCGCGCACGAGCACGGCAGCGAGCCGCGGCGGGTTTGACCTGCCGCGCGGACGCCGGCGGAGGGAGGCGTCACCTGCCCAGCCTGCGTCGGCGTTGATCTGATCTCTTCGCGCTCCATTGCTTTTCTTCCTCCGATAGCAGATTGCCAGACGGAGACGGGGGCATGCAGTAGGGTACTGAAATGGTAGCGCGCGTCACTTTTTTTTTTTAAAGGAACCGGCACGTAGAAGTGCCTGTTTCATTAATTAAAGAAAAGTTACAGAAGTGTTAAGCCAAAGCTTCGAATTTATAAAAGGAAAAAAAAAATCTATACAGAGGTCAAAACTAGAGAAAAGCTCAAGGGCAGATACGTCCTAGGTGTCTAGCTCCCGCAAATCGCCATGCTCTAATCTCTTCTTTGATCTTTTAAGTGAGCGAATTTGCCGACAGCTCCTTTTGATGGAAGATGCGCGCGTTCCTCTCCTTCCATATTTCCCACACCATCAGAAGGATGAGGGAACGCATCCCCTTTCTCTGGATCCCTTGGATGGCATCAAGATTGAGCCACCATTCCTGAACTGTCATGGAAGGCGGCTAGTTGCTTGGTTGAAGTTGCGATGCGCCTATCTATTGCGTGATGGAATTTTAGATTCTCTCAGTATATCTGCACTCGACTAACATATGGTGCGTTGTCTCTAACGTATGCCTGCATAACAGACAGTATATGCATTATGCTGCCAACCACGTGCTTGAAGTCTATCCGCCGTCCATACTCAATCCTGAAGCACAAGCTAGGCAAAGGTTTTGCATTCGGGTGGAGCCCAGGCATGCCATATAATGCTCTTATACATCGATAGTGAGGACCCGAGAAATTGTGCTCTTTATGCTGAGGCAGTTTTGTATGTCTCATCTGGAGTCAACTTCTATGTGATTGTATCCTGCACCTGCGGTTGTAGATGAATGTTCTGGATTAAGTTCCAGAGTTGGACTACTTCCTGAACGTGTGCCACTGTTATGGTGCCATGGAGATTAAGGTCGTTAACCCAATTATCATTCTGAAGGGCTTCCATCACCTTGGCCTTTTTGTTAGTGGAAAGAGCGTAGCCTATCAGCGCTGTCCTTTGGTCTACGTCCTGCAGCCACGCAGAGTGCCAGAAGTCGGCTTGTGCTCCGTCTCCTAAGGTGATCGATATTGTTGCTGCAAACAGAGGTTTATCTGTCTCATCACATGGGTTTCCTAGCCCGACCCATGCTTTATTAGGCGAGGTCCATTCATGCCACAACCAGCGGATTCTAAGAGCTCGTGCAAATTTTTCCATGTTGAGGATGCCTAGACCTCCAAGGTCCTTTGGCATACATGTACGTGTCCAATTAACATTACATTTACCCCCAGTTAAGATTTCGTTACCCGCCCAGAGAAATTGCCTTCTCTTCCGGTCTAGTTCCTCCAGAACTTCTTTCGAGATCTCGAGGGATGTCAGAAAGTAAACTGGTTGGGAGGAGAGCACAGACTTGACTAGGGTGGCTCTGCCTGCTAATGAAATGTTCTTCCCTTTCCAAGTTGCCAGCCTTGAAGCCGCTTTGTCTATGAGTGGCTGGTAGTCGACTTTCCTAAGTCTTCTGATTGAAAGAGGCATCCCGAGGTATTTGATTGGAAAGGTGGTCTTGTTTGCTGAGAGGTTTTCTAGGACGTTGTCCAGATTAAACTCATCACATCGGATTGAAACAACAGAAGATTTTTGCAAATTCGTGTTGAGGCCCGAAGCCCTCCTGAAATTTTGCAACAGGATGCCAAGTTTGTCACGTCACTCGCCGTGGGGTTGATGAAGACTACCGCGTCATCGACATACATCGATGTGCGGAGTCGAGTCTGACGTCCTTTCAGCTTGCTGAGAAGGTCTTGTTCCGTGGCCAAATTAAGGAGACGTTGCAGGGGGTCTATTGCTAGGATGAAAAGAAGAGGAGACAGCGGGTCTCCTTGCCTAAGACCTTGTCCATGCTAGATACTCCCGCCCCGGATACCATTGAGGAGTATTGAAGATATGGATGTTGCTAGTAACGCGGAGACCTAGTTCGTCCAACGTTGGGGGAATCCCCAGCACTGCATAAGCTTCAGAAGATAGTCCCATCTCACTGAGTCAAAGGCCTTGGAGATGTCTAGCTTGAACAGCAGGGTCGGCACTTTGTTCCTGTGAAAGCGATGAGCTAGGTTTCGAATATACATAAAGTTATCATGTATACGGGGTGCTGTTAATACGGGGTGCCAGCCGGAGGGCTAGTACCTTGTTTATGATTTTCGCCACCGCATGAATTAGACTGATTGGCCTGTAGTCTGTTACGTTGTCTGCCCCCTCTTTCTTTGGGACGAGGATCACATTTGCCGAGTTCAGAAAGTGCATGTTGATGAGTCTTTGGTCATAGACAGCTTGTAACACCGCCATGACGTCGTGCTTAATAATTGGCAAGCATGATTTGAAGAAGTTGGACGTGAATCCATCTGGGCCGAGAGCCTTGTCATTGGGCATCTGACATAAGGCGTGGTGCACCTCATTCTCTGTAAATGGAACTGCCGGCGATGTCTAAGTCCAACGGCTGTATGTCAAGGCGGTCCCTGTTGATGTCAATTGTTTTGGTCTCGGGAGGGCCCATGATATTGTTGAAGTGCTGCAGAACTTATTGTTCTTTCTCTTCATGATGAACTGCCCATCCGTTTTCCTTCTGAAGCTTTTGAATGTGATTTTTCCTATGCCTTGCATTCACCTTGAGGTGAAAAAAACTGGTGTTGGCATCACCCTCTTTGATGTTGGTAATTCTTGATGCTTGTCGCTTCCTTAGACCTTTCGATCACCGCCAAGCCTAAGATTCTTCTTTTGAGGTTAGTTCTCAAGGTAATCTCATCTTGAGTCAACTCTCTATTTTCTTGGGCAGTGTTCAGCTGTAGTACCACGTCCATAGCCATGTGCATTTTCAGCTTCACATCCGAAAGAATTGTACGGCTCCATTGGCGTAAACTCTTGGCCGTGTTGATCAATTTCTGTCCAAAGCGGCGCAGAGGCTCAGTCTGTGGGTTAGGCTGGTTCCAAGCGCATGCCACCACCTCTTGAAAGCCGAGAAGCTTCGTCCAGAAGTTTTCGAATTTGAAAGATCGAGGCCGAGCTGGTCCTGCATTATTTGAGAGTGGTTGGACTCGCGGTGGTTGCATGCAGAGAGGGTGAGGAACTTGCGTTGGGCAGCTTTGAGCTGATGGAGACAGGGAGCCGGTTAGTATGGGGCACGTGACGGCGGTTGAAATCACAGGATCAGGATGGTAATTACTGTTAGTAGATCGTACTATTTTAAGTTAGGCACATGCTGCTCGATTCAAGCCATCTTGATAGGGATGTAATTTGTTGGTACCTATAAAGCCCACATTTCATATAGATTAGTATGGGTTTTTATGAATTAACCGTAAAATTTGAATTAGATATATGGCCATATCCACTTACATCTCTATATCTTCTGGTGTAAGCTCGCTAGAGCATTGATTAGAAGATCAACGGTGCGGAGTAACCAGCCAATCAGAGGAGCTGAGAAACGACACGCCGTTGTAGTAGATAGAAGATGGTTTACTTACACGGTTTTAAGGTTTCAATACAGATCACTATATGGGCGAGGATTTGAAATGGATCCAGCTGTTACCGTAAGCTAGGATTGTTTGCTCGTTCTTTTAATATTTAATCTGTCAAGCATACTACGTGAAAATAAAAAAAAAATCTAATTATGAGCAGTTCCCAATCAACATTGAGGTATCAGAAACATACTCCATCTTTGTTCTGTTAAAGCAAACGCCTATCCACTAAGCACTAGGATAACAAACAATAAAATACGAATTGAGCTTGATTTCAATCAAATTACGAGCAGAGTCGCAACATTAACTGGAGTAAATATTTGATTGCGGCTTCAATTTCTCTAACCATGTCAAGATTGCTTCCGCACCTTTCTCCCACGAGCAATCTAACATCATATCGTGTGCTACACCTTCCACGCAGTCTGGTTGCACTCCATAAAATCTTGCAGTTTCGGAAAGCCCTTCGGAATCCTAGTTCAAGGTAATAAATTGAGTAAGAAAACAAGGAAACCTGTTGTTTCTGCAATACTTGCAGATCTTGGAAGGGAAAGAGAAGCTACAGCACCGTGTGGGGCAATGTGTATAACGTTTTCAATTCAATTTGAATCTTAGTACAACATTGAGTTGACCAGTGATTATAAGTTGCAGTCAAGTCAATAGAAGGGTTACATACTGTACAGCAAGAGATTATTATAGCAGTTAAATGTATACTGACATGAAACTTCGTTCTAAATTAAGCTTGCAAATTGGCTAATTAGTACTGTAAGTGTTAAACGTTACTCTTTCTACATCGCTGGTTTTTTTTTGTTTGATATCAAGCATAACTGCAGGAAAATGTGATTAGAACGTTTGAGACAGGGAGGGCCACTCACAACAATGAAATCGTTGCTGGCACCCATTACAAGAATTTCTGTTGTCCTGTCTGGTACGGAAGATACGGGCAATGATGCATTTAGCTTCCTTAAGTCAAAAAGTGGCAATTTTGAGCTTTCCTTCATTAGTGCTTGGTACCTTGAAGATTATACATGCAAAAAGTTATGTTGTCTAAAGAAAAAACAATAAGAATTGCAATCCATAAACAATTTTGGTGCACCAATAATTTATCCATGTACAATGCAACAACCATCTCATATAAAAATCTTTGATTTGGAAAAGCTTAGGTGACAGAGGACAAAAAGAAGGTGAAGCAGTGCATGAAAATTCCAATCAAAATGAAGATGAAAGCGATTAGTACAAATATGAATACAACAGCTAGAACTATCATCACCACTTCTACTACAATCACTATTCTGAAAGCATGAATAGTCAACAAAAATAACTGTAGACACCAAATGTGGCTTGGTCCTGTCAGATATTGGCTCAACCATGCAGCTGAGGCACCATTGATGCCAAATTCAAGATTTTGAACGCTATGGACAACATATTCCAAAGGATTATATTGGAATGAAAAAAGAACTGCTATACATCTTATTACCTTGACACAAGTTCATCATCCATTTGTGGCGAGAAAAAGGTCTCCTTACAGAGTGACAATGAATTTGCATATGCTTTTGCTGCCAAGCTGAGCGTCACCTGATTGAAAGAATATCAAGATTTTGTAGATGGGCGTGACACCTAAGTGGATACACGAATTAACATTTTAAGGAAAAAGGTACTACAGAAGGGACATGCGATGGCATCATCCATAGTTTTATATATGTGCACTGAAATCATATATGTATGCTATTGGTTTGCAGAAATCCTTAATGACATCTAGCAAACAATAGTTCATGGACAAAACATCAAATATTACACTGGATAATTCAGAACATTTACATACAACTCAAGGTATGAACTGGATAGTTATGCTGATACAGGATGAAACAATTCCAACAATCCAAGCGATGGGTAACAGGAAAATCTAGCAGTATAGATTCATTTACCTTGACCGCGGCAACTGGTTTAGTTAAAAGGTAGCGCCATACCAACCCACTGTAGATAAATGATACAAAGGAGTTGCATGATGATGAAAGCAAGATCAAGATTGTAAATCGAAGTAGATAACATGTTTACATGAGAACTACCTATTTCCAGAGGGAGGAACAGAACATACAAGGATAGCACCAGCAAGCTTTGGATGCAAAAGTTCAGAACCTAGAATAAAGAGAGTTACATATGGTATATTGGGAGTCATCATTACATATTCTGGTTGCAAATGTTCTGAACACTCGATCAATTTAAAGTAATTAAAGTTACATGTCAAGAATATATAATAAAGGCTAAAGTCCAAATTACTACCCTCAAGTATAGGCAAAGTTCAGATAACCCCCTAAACTATTGTTTGGTTCATTTTGTCCCCACAACTTTGCCATTTGGCTCAATTTACCCTCTACTACAATTTTGTTTTTTTTGTTTCTCTATATATAAGTTTAATCTTAAACTAAAATTTTACAAGATGGTAGAGCATATCATAATACATATTAGAAAAATGCATCAAAAATTTTTTATCATTATTTTCATATAATTTTATATCTTAAGGATTAATATAGGAATAATTTCATCTATACCATCACTTTAGTTACACTTTCCATCTATACCACCACCTGTATGACCAGGCCCCGCATGTTATTGGCTAGCTTGATGGTATAGATGAAAGTGCACTCAAAGTGATGGTATGGATGCAAATACTATACTATTAAATATCCTTTCGTATAAAAGTAACTAAAAAACAATTTATGATGTATTTTTTAAATACGTGTTATGACGTGTTCTATCATCTTGTAAACTTTTAGCTTAAGATCACTCTTATATATGGAGAAACAAAAAAGACAAATTGTAGTAGTGGGTAAATTGAGCCAAATGGCAAACCTGTAGGGATAAAATGAACAAAAAAATAGTTTAGAGGGTTATTTGAACTTTGGCTATACTTGAGGGTAGTAATTTGGACTTTATCCAATAATAAATGCAAGAGAGTAATATGTGATATATTTTTTGGTTGAAACATGACACTCTATAACTACAGTTTGAATGAAGATTGCAACACATATGAGTTCAAAAGAAAAAAAAAGATTGCAACACACATCAAGACAAATCATAATGGGATATACTAGAGGTCTCAGAAGATTTCTACAATTTGTCAGCAATCATCAGATTTCATCCTGTTCATGTCCTTGTTATCGAGGGAGAATCAACAGATGCAGCTTATGTAGATGCACTACATTTAGCTTTAGAACAATTATTAAATTGTATACCCTGGGTTACAACTTCTCATATCTGATTTATACAATGCGTGTATGTATCAGACTATATTCAATATGTGTGCGTACTTTTCAACAAGTAAACAAGATTCCAATTTATCTTGGCAAGCATGAAACATGAAAAATGGGTACTTAAACAAAACATTTTAGATCCCTAAGAAAATTAGGAAAATATTCAGATTAAAAAAATTAATGTAGTCTGGGGAATAACATCATGTATGTAACCAATGGAAAAAAAAATTTCTAAGTACTCTTATGTGTCTCCGAGTAGCTACTTATTTTTTCTCCAAGTGTGTGTAAGCAAGAAATCTATTTGGAAAAGATTCTGGTACTAGAATATTGATGTGAAGGCAATTCCAAGCCCAAAATGATGCAAAATCAGTCCAGGGGGAGCATGAGATTGTTGTTAAACATGTCAAGGAAACTGCAGTAGCAACTGGCAAATTGAATAGAGTATTTGCAGTCTTTGTGGGAGCGTACCTAGTGAACACGATATATATTGCTGCACAATCAAGCCTCCAAATGAATGCCCAATCAGTATGGGTGGCAAGGACACCTCCTTTTTGATAAAATCAGCAATATCACCGGTATGCGTCTACTGAAAGGCAATCACATACTGGGTTCACTCTACTGGACAAAGAAAAATGAAGAAACTCTATTTCAACTGGAGAAATAAACTATGGCCTTTGCCTTAATAGTATATTACTTTGGGTGTGCCATTGATTGGCAAATCGTTTATAGCAGATGTTTCATGAATCATATTTATTTTGCTTCTTTTGTAAATTATACTTTTATATTTCCTCGTGTTATAGATTTACAATCTTTGAATGGGAGCCCTGGTTCATCGGGGCACATTAAGGTCACTGGTTCGAACCATGGAAACAACCTCTTGCAGAAATGCAAGAAAAGGCTGAGTACAAAAGACCAAAGTTGCCGGACCCTCTCTGAACCAGCGCAAGCAAGAGTTACATGCACCGGGCCGCCTGTTTTGTATAGATTTATTGTGTTTAATAGATAATGATATGCAGAGAGAACAACGTAAACAGCTCTGAATTACGCTTAACATGTTCCATATAATGTAAGTTATAAAGTGTAATTCTGGTGAAACATAAGCTACATGGAAGCAGTGGCAAACATGAACATCCAGAACGTTATCAAATGCCGGAATACTTGATGACTTGTTGAATGCATTCGAACAATGCTTATCTTAATTACCTCGAGGGTGCCCGCCACTGCATCCAGTGGAACACTACTTTCACCCTGCAACGGATAAGAAAACAGAGTCAGCGAAGCTGCTACTGTCATGAGTGTGCAGCAGGCAGATACGGTCATTTCTGAAAAATGCCAACTGAAGCGCCACGTCAAGGCATTAGCACCCACGCATTGAGGCAATCCGACGAACACCATGAGCATGCAACTTAGCAACTACCTGTGCTCGGAGGCTGAGGGCGTAGCAGGGGAACCCGGCGCGGGAGAAGAAGGGCAGCCACTGCTCCGCCCAGCACCAGGCCGCGTGGAAGCTCCCGTGCACGAACACCAGCGGCGGCCGCTCCTGGGGTGGCGTGGAGGGCGGACGCTGGGCGATGACCTCGAGGTCGTGGCCGCAGGGCAGGCGGTGGAAGTGTCGGGACTGGCCCTCCTGGAGCGCGTAAGCGCACACGGCACGGAGCAACGGCCTCGTCGACGTCGTCCTTCTCCTCTTCGGTGCCGTCGCGGCTGACGCTGACGCCGGCAGAGAAACGCGGAGGAAAGAGGGAACGGTGAGGGTGTTGGACATGTCGCCGGCGTGTGGTGGAGACGGGGATGGGATATGATGTGTGGGTTCCGGTTACCGTTTGAGGGCCGAAAACCGGTGATGAACGGTTAGATTGGTTTTCCCAAAAATTATTAAAAAAAACATTACAGTAAATTGTAAAAATTAATAAATATGTAAATTAAATTTTGAACAAAAATTGTTCGGTTTTATTGGTTTACCATTTGGCATTTTGGGTTTACTGACAATTTTTTTGGTTTACTGTTTTTAAATTTGAAACCAAATCGGTTTGAGCGGTTTTTGATGGGTTTCTAGTTTACTTATCGGTAACCGGTTTGAATGGTTTCTATATTTTCAAAATTTTAAAATAAAAATTGGTCATCCGATGAAACTGAACCGTACTGGTTTCACCATCAGTTTTTATTGGTTTTGTAAACTTTGTATAATTTGTGGCCTGTGTGCAGGGGACACTCCGGAGCGAGAGAACGAGTCCTGCCAACTCAAAATGTAATAGAAATAGTTACTGTTTTCGCATTATACACATTTTACAATTTGTTTTTGGCTGGTTTTAGTGAAAACTAGCAACATAAAATTAATTAAAATATGTGTGAAACTAATATAAATTGTTTTGAATTTAGTTTTAAACATCTTGGCAACATACAAAACTTCTACTCACTAGTTTTAAAATGTTTTCACAATTAACTTGCAACATTATCTTATGATCATTTCTTATTCATTTTCTTTTCAAATGTATAAAACTATTAGATGTATTTTAAATATCTTTGATGATAAAATAAACTATAAAATATATAATATTTATTATAAATTTTAAATAAAAAACGAATGATTAAACGTAACAAATATTTAATTTTTGTTTATTAAAAAACAGGAATTTGAGAGTCGAACATTATCAAGGTGTCAGCCAATTTATATAATTAGTACTTATATGCGACAATACGCTGAAATATTAAAAATGTGTAGGCAGCTTGCACAGCAAGTTCGCAGCAGGTACCTCCCACCAAGCACACGCACAGAGACTCCCAAAAACCGTCCATTCGAAAAAAAAGAAAGGGGGAAAAAGAGGAGAAAAACCCTGCGCCGCCCAGATATCTCAAAACCCTACTCTATCGGCGGCGATGGCGAAGGCGGCGCCGGCGGAAGCGGTGGGACAGGCGGTGATCCCGCTTGTCAACAGCCTGCAGGACATCATAGCTCGCCTGGATGGCGACGCCGCCGCCGGCCTGGAACTGCCGCAGGTGGCGGCGATCGGTGGGCAGAGCAGCGGCAAGTCCAGCGTGCTGGAGGCGCTCGTCGGCCGGGACTTTCTTCCGCGGGGCCCCGATATCTGCACGCGCCGCCCGCTGGTGCTCCAGCTTGTGCGCCACTCGGCCGCTGAGGAATGGGGGGAGTTCCTCCACGCCCCAGGCCGCCGGTTCCACGACTTTGAGCAGATCAAGCGCGAGATCCAGGTCAGGGCCGCCGTGGACTCTTTTTTTGCTGCATTTTGGCGATGTGTTGGTGTTTGCTTGTGGATGCTTAGCCTAGACAGCATTGTTTGGGTACAATTACAGATAGCCATTCTGAACTTTAGTTTCTATTATATGTTGCTGGAAGAAACAGTGGTGATTTAATGAGTTAAAAGCTTACTGTAGAAGCGACCAAATAGATTTTTTTTTTTGCTCAATTTAAGTGATTGATGTTTCTTTTAGTGCGTCTTTGGTCCTATTTTTGTTTCTTAAACTTCATAAGACTGAATTAGTTATGTTAAAATTTGCGCATTTGCCTATGGACTATAACTAAGTGGTGGAGAAGATAATTGTGGTGTCAAAACTTAGCTTTGTTCTGTTTTAAGCAGTCCTTGAAATCATGAAGATTTTATGGCTGATATGCTGTACCATTGTTTAGTTTCTGTTTACTCAACTGGAGTTTTTGTTATATGCCTGTTGTTACAAACAAAAGAAATGTACTGCTTTCAGTTAGAAACGGACAAAGAAGCTGGAGAAAACAAAGGTGTTTCTGAGAAACAAATTCGTCTGAAAATCTTTTCACCAAATGTCCTAGACATCACTTTGGTTGACCTTCCTGGAATAACAAGGGTGCCGGTTGGGGACCAGCCTAGTGATATCGAGGCAAGAATAAGAACAATGATCATGCAATACATTAAGCATCCAAGTTGTATTATCTTGGCGGTCTCTCCAGCCAATGCTGATTTAGCTAATTCTGATGCACTGCAACTGGCAAGACTAGCCGATCCTGATGGTAATCATACTCAAACAATGTATTTGATTTCTAATTCCTTTGTAATGGACATCTAGTTAAGTGTAAACCCGTAACTAGTTTTGTTGTCTTACTGACAGGATCTCGTACAATTGGTGTTATCACTAAGGTATTACTAGTACACTGTACACAGTTTATAAGTTATAGTCCTTTCATTACTTTGTGATCAAATCCATTTGAGTTTGATATTCTTGTTTCAATGTCTTTAGTTAGATATCATGGACAGGGGCACTGATGCTCGTAATTTTCTATTGGGAAATGTGATCCCGCTCAAGCTTGGATATGTTGGCGTCGTAAATCGCAGTCAAGAGGTATTACAATAAAATAACTAATGCAGCTTCTGTTAAAAATAAATTTAGTTCCAAAGTATCTTGATTTTATATATTTTTTTAGTCAACCTATTCTTCTATGCTACTGAGAAATTAATTTTATCATATTGGTTATTGAAGAATGTGGATTGGCCATTGTTTTTCACCACATCCTTTTTATGATTTCTTTCAGCTTCTTTGCTATTTTTATGTTGTTATACTTCTAAGTAGCTGATTGCAACAGGATATCAACTTCAACCGAAGCGTTAAAGATGCACTTGCTTTTGAGGAGAAGTTCTTCTCAACCCTACCTGTAGGTCAATAACTTATGAATTTTGTACCTATGCCATTTCCTATTTTTGACTGGAAATAGTGGTGATTCGTTTTGGTATTAACAGGCTTATCAGGGTCTTTCACATTGTTGCGGTGTTCCTCAGTTGGCAAAGAAGCTAAATACGGTATATTTTCCTGCTGTACTTGCTTCTGTACCCCTTTTCTTTGCATCCCTTGATTTCTCCTGTAAATGCCCTGAACAAACGACTGAGGTTTCTATGAGAAGTTTCCAAAACTTTGATATAGGAAATATTAGATTCAATTAGTATGCCATAATGGCTCAAATAAATATTTTCATGCTCCAAGCTTCCAGAGCTGCATTGGTCAGGTTAAAACATTGCTGGACATGGACCTACAATTGAAACTCTTGAATCCTGGATTAAAATAATGAAAATCTTATCAATACCGAATTATTTCCTACTGAATTTTTAAGATCCGCAGCCTTCTTAATATAATGAAGCGCAACTACTGCTCCTACATTTCAAGGGAAAAAAAAAGAATTTGTTATGATCCCTGATATTCTGCTTCATGATTTAAAGTATTGAGGCTGGCGACTATTTTGCTCGTATGTGGCTACACAGTATATGCATGTACCACTGTTTTTTATAGACACTGTTTGGAATGTTTTCACAAAGAAAAAAAAAATTACTAATAGTATTGTATCTGTGCAATTATTATGACACATAGTTGTCCCTTTTTACAGATTCTTCTAAAGCACATCACAAAGATGCTTCCAGGGTTGAAAGCCCGCATAAATGCTCAATTGGTAGCAGTTGCAAAGGAACATGCTGCCTATGGTGATACTGTAGAATCTACGGTAATCATGTTATGTACCTTCACAGTTGTAAATCTGTAATACTTGCCTTATGATGGTTTGCCATGGAGCACCATAGATATATCAAGTGTATATCCCTTTTCAGTTTTTCTGATACCTGGTAACAATTTTGAAATATCATATGCCTGTCAAACCACTTAGATATGGCTGCTTATGTGTTTTTCTTCTTTTACCATAGTCCAATGCCTTTTCTTGGTCTTCTATCTCATTTCATGGACATGTTTATAGAAGCACACAATGCGGGAAACATGCACAAAATACAACATTTCTTTGTGACATTTTAGTGGATTCTGCAGTCAAATGACATACTCCCTCCGTCTTTAAATTACTGACACCGTTAACTTCTAATATCAACTTTGACCATTCGTTTTATTAAAAAAATTGTTGAAATATGATTTTTTTTTTGTTATTATTTGCTTTATTATTAGTGATATGTAAAATATGGCTAATAATTTTACACATTGGAACACATTTTTTGAATAAGACGAATGGTCAAAGTTGATATTAGA